>CAUYSK010011196.1:0-44482 GCA_963575035.1 Avahi laniger | reverse complement strand
TGGTGACATAGCACCTCTTATATACTCCTGGAAAGGGCTGGAACACATTCTACTAAGCGAGGTATCCCAAGAATGGAAAAATAAGCACCACATGTACTCACCATCAAATTGGTATTAACGGATCAGCACATAAGTGCATATATAAGAATAACATCTATTAGATATTGTGCAGGGGGGAGGGGGGAGGAGGGAGGAGGGAGGAGGGAGGAGGGGACGGGTATATGTGTACACAAATAGTGCAATGCGCACCATGCAATAGGATGGACATATTTGAAATCTGGACTGAGGTGGGGAGGGGGGGCAAGGGCAACACACATAACCTAAATATCTGTAGCCCCATATTATGGTGAATTAAAAAAAAAATTGTCCCTTATTTTAACCAACATGCAAAAGGCTACATTAAGTATTATAATACTAGATATAAGTATTACATCTAAATAATAGTGTTTAGATAGCTAGGAAGATAAACAGATCTAAAGAAACTTGGCAAGGGAGAAAATTAGTTTATAAAATTACAAATATAAAACACTTAAATGTAAGTATTCCCCAGTGTTCTGGGTTTTTTCCTTTTCCCTTCTCTCATTAAGTTAGCATCCATTGTGCTCTTTTCTATTTACAAAATTAATATAAGTCTAATGCAGAAATTTGGGGAAAACACCAGAAAGTGCAAAGAAAATCATCTCATTCCACCGCCCGAAGATAACAGTGTTAATGTTTTTATGTATGTTCTTTCAGTAGTTTTTTCATGCATATATGTGCATTTTTCTTCACAAAAATGATATATTATCCATACTATTTTGTAGGCTGTTTCTTCACATTGTAAAGATTTTTCTATTTCAATAAAATTATATAAAATTAAAAAAAAACAATGAAAAATCTTTATTCAGTTTAAGCTCATTTTGGAAGTGATTTTTCCCATCAAGGGAATATAAAATGTGCCTCCAATCACCAGAGCTCAGAGAACTCTGATCACACAGAGATCAGTGAAGCCACTGAAAAGTACCAATGTGGTTACACATTATTCTGGTTTGAAATACAAAACTACAGAAGCATGTTTCCACAGATAAAATTAAACATTTTATAAATTGATAAAAACTCAAAATATAAGAATTTATTTTGAGCTCGTACATAAACAACACTCAGACACAGAAATAAGATTCCTGAAACTTTTATTATGAAGCATAATTGCAACAGGAGCAATGGAGCACACAGTCTTAGGTCCATATGAAACCATAACTCTTCTCTTGGCCATACTGATTAAAAGTTCTCAGCAATCCGTTACTGAGGAAGAGCCAGGGAATGAGAATGAGATCCCTCTCTAACTCCTATGCTTCTCATTCCACAATATGCCGTTAGCCATTCTCAATTGATATTTTTGTAATCTCTAAAAAATCCTGATTCAAAAATACTCTTTGACTTCAATTAAATATTGCTACCTAATTTGTTCACATCCTACCTGATTGTTAGAGTTAAAACTCTGGTGTCCATGGTAGCCAGCTCTAATAGGTTTCCACTGATCCATTATGGGACAATTTGATTATCAAAAGCAATAAAAAATGCATTAGACTGATGTATATCAAATATATAAACATCTTTAAATTCATAATACTAAAATAACCACTGAACACCATTAAAGCTTGCTGCACACCAACTTGTTACTATGAAAATCGATAAATAATGGTAAAGAAGCAAACATGTACCTTGTCTTGTTATACAAACTCTATAGCATGGTATACAAATAGTTCAGGAGGGACATTTTTTATAGAAAAATTCCAGTTAATAAAGGTAGAATGGAAGATAGTATTAAGACAAAACACTTCTGCAACTCCAGATATCATAATGTATCAAAGTTATGATCATCATGGTTGCTAAAACCACAAGATAAAATCTTTATGGGAACTTTATGATGGAGGAATCAGACTGATATGCGTGAAGGCACTGATTAATTTTGACATCATTAAAAATGGAACAAGCTGATATTAAATACTTTAGGATTTGTTGCAAGAGAAAGTGCACAGAACTAAATATGTAGTATTCTTGCACAAAATACGGTTTAACCTGAATGTAATCATGCCTCTAGACCTCACTCACAGTTTTCAGCAAAAACCAGTTAAACACACCAAAAGAAGATATCGGCCAAATTCACAATGTGAGCTATTTTACAGGGCAAAAACCTATTTTTTTCTAGCAAATTCATTGCATAATAAAGGGGGATTCAGGGACTATTTTAGAATAAATGAGGCTTAAGAGACAAATCAATGAAATGCAAACCAGCTGTAAAAAAAAAAAACATTTTGAGACAATCATAGGAATCTAAATTTTGGCTGTGTTTTAGATGATTTAATTATTGATTTTGTTAGATGTGATCGTGACATAATGAGTATGACAAAAAATGTCCTTATAAGTTAGAGATTCACACAGAACTATTTATAAGTTAAATAGCACAATGAGTTCAATTTAATTTAAAATATTCCAACAAAAAATGTTGGTAATTATTGAGGCTAGTGTAATGGGTATATGGGATTTCATTATAGTAATATTGCTTGTTCTACATTTTTCTATGTTTAACAATTTTGAAATTAAAGAGTTAAAAGATACTGGTACATGGCTGGCAAAACCAAGTAAGTTACATTCAACTCAATATAGTAAACTAACATAATGAGACTGATTTTGGACTAGATAAGATCACATGCTATATGCACATACAACAAAGTATGCTATTTTTTATTTGAAATTACTCAGTGTCTTGGCTCAATTTTCTAGTCATTAATTACTAAATAGTCAATAATTAAGACTTAAATTTCATAAAGTCATTTCCTGCTTCACCATTAAAAGGAAAGGATCTGTGTTTCATTCTCTGTGTAGATATTCATGTTAATCAAATTATCAATATCTGTTCCAGTCTCAAATACTAAATATCATATAAAGACAAAGAGCTGTTGATTATTAAGAAGTCAGAGACAGGTCAATGAAGTGAAAGAGTGTGTTTGTGCAGACATAGAGTCAGTCATGCTTTCATTACCAAAACCTAAATATGTAAGAAATGTCAATGACGTCTGTAGACAATGACATAGTAGAGAAAGGGTAATGGTAATATGGAACCCAAGAGAGATGCATTTCAACAGATGATGAGAAAATATTCCAAATATCAAATTAGTATCTATTCATAGAGTAGTATGTCTTTGTAGTAAGATAATAGATATCTTTCATTTTCTTCCTTGATTTCTTTTGCATTTTTAGATTTTCTTCAACAAAGACATATCATTTGTGAAATCAAAGTTAATTATAGGAAAATAAATGCAACAATATCTGGCAAGATGTATGACATTTGGATGACATCTCATGCATGTGAGTTAAGTTGATATAATAAAAAAAATGTAAATAAAATGTGATCGAGATCAGAAAAAGCAAAAGACACCCTGGTTTGTGGAAACAACCCAAGTGTCCATCAATACATGAGTGGATTAATAAACTGTGGTATATGTATACCATGGAGTACTATTCAGCTTTAAGAAACAATGGTGACATAGCACCTCTTATATACTCCTGGAAAGGGCTGGAACACATACTACTAAGCGAGGGATCCCAAGAATGGAAAAATAAGCACCACAAGTACTCACCATCAAATTGGTATTAACGGATCAACACATAAGTGCATATATAAGAATTGCATCTATTAGGTATTGGGCAGTGGGGCGGGGGGAGGAGGGAGGAGGGGACGGGTATATGTGTACACAAAGAGTGCAATGCGCACCACGCAATGGGATGGACATATTTGAAACCTGGACTGAGGGGGGGGGCAAGGGCAACACACGTAACCTAAACATCTGTACCCCCATATTATGCTGAAATAAAAAAAAAAGAAAAAAAAGATAAGGGAAAAAAAATTAAAAAAAAAGAAAGACAGCAGCGGAGTGTGAGGACCTAGAGGAGGTCAAGCAGTGTGATGGATCTTGATGGTTCAGAAGACATGAATAGTTCAGACAGAGACCCAGCGAGCAATTGTGCATTGTGAACAATAGAATGATAGCAGTCAGAGGAGAAGTAAGGCAATGAGAGAACACCCCTCCTCTAGCACTCCCATTACCACCATCCCAGGGATTCCTTGAGGATGCGCTCAGAGAGAAATTATTTGAATCAATCCTTTTGGCAGATGTCTTTGCTTTTCATGAGTTGTTGGTAAAGACTGCCCTCACCAAATGAGCTGGAACGTATTCCTTCCTCCACAATTTTCTGGAAGTGTTTGTGAAGGTTTGGTGTATCTTCTGCAAATATCTTACAGAATACACCAACAAAGGTATCTACACCTAGGTTTTCTTTGTGGCAAGATTTTTAATTACTAATTTTACATATTTTTGTTATGATTCTATTCATATTTTTCTCTCTTCTTGAGTCAGTATTGATAATTGTGTCCTTCTAATAATCTGCTCGTTTCATCTAAGTTGTCTATTGGCCCTAAGTTGTTTATAATATTTCCTTATAATTCCTTTCATTTCTGTCAGCTCAATAGTGATGCTCCTTCTTTCATTTATTATTTTATAATTTTTATCTTTTCTTGTTTTGTTTTCATGATTTGGGGGTAGAGAGTTTTTTGAACTCCTTGCTCCATAATTCGAGAAGTACCATCATGTATTTGGTTTTCATTTTCAGACAACATAGTCCACTTCAGGTGGTTGAATCAAAAGATTATTCAAATATACTATACAGGAGACTCAGAGAACTAGACCTGGATATTATGCAACTAGGACCAATGGAACCAGGGAAAATGCTGTGCTATGCCAAAGGATTACGGCAGCAGGGAGCAGATGCCCAAAGTTCTGTAATAGCTCCCACCAGCAAGCAAATGCCTCCTATTTTTCTATTTGCCTGAAGATACATTCTTCCAGTGTTTAGGACCATCTCAGTTTTCTCATTTCTGACTCACACCTACCTGATAGAACTTAGATGATATGGGGTAACCTAGTTAGAAAAGAGTCTTCGAGATATATTTTTACTAGCTTCATTGTACAGAAAGTCAAAATAGAAGGGGTTAGAATAAGTGTTGAGTGAGTCAACTTATATATTTTGTACCACAAAGACTTCATGTGATCTGGCCACTTCCCACTCCTCCAAACTCATCCCTTAACACTCTCCTCAAATGACCATATGCACCAGTCATATTGTCCTTTTATTCTGTTTCACAATAAATTGAAAAACATAAGAAATTGTATTTTCTATTCCTTTTGAGTCACACGCTCTTATTTTAGGTCTTGGCATGGTTGATGTCTTGTATAAAATGCTATATTCTCAAAGAAGTCTTCCATAATCATTCTGGGTAAACTAGCCACTTCCACTCATAAAACATCATGCTGTTTTCTAAATATTCAATGAATATATGTCCCTGGAAAAACTTAGATTTCATCCAGAACTTTAGCTGTAAAGAGGAAAATAGAAGAGGGTGATGAAAGACATCAGCTGCCATAGGCAATATGGAAAATAGATGTCCCTTTACCTTTGTTTATTTTGTGCATCCACTGGCAAAACTCTTTTGGCATTTGTGCATTATATCCAGTGATGAAAACAAAATCAATACACACAGAAATTTTCATTATTTTTTTATCTTTCCAACTTATGCTTAATCCAATGTGAAGTAATATACAGAAATATATAAATCATGAAATATTTTCCCTAACTGCTCATAATGGCAAATTTTTCAATATAATATTATGAAAGTAATAGTTATAAATTATATATAAACAAGATAATAGTTTGCCACTCGACACTTCTGTTGGAATGACAAAAAACATTTTCTCACCATAAATTTAGCTTATTTTTATATCTCAAAATTATCTTCAAAATAATAACAAATTGAACAAAATTTTCTCTTTGACTTTTTGGGGGATAAGAGTTAGGTAAATTCCCTGAAACTTGTCTATATATATATATATATTACAAACAGGGACTTAAGAATTTTTGACTTTGACTAAATCTAGCCATATGTTGCTAGCAGTTGCTTAGAAGCAACTGAAGATCTGGAGAAACTGAGGAAATTAAAATTAGTATTGTACACAGAAAGGAATTCCATAGTTGGAAACGCATGGACAGAGAGTTCCTAAGGTTCAAACCAAGCTTCAGCCAAGTTTAGATGGCTACAGTTTATGCAATTTAAGGGTGCAAAATGAGAAACAGGCTGTAGTTGGTCAGAACAAAATTTTGTGCTTAATGAGTCAACCCCATCCAGACCAACAGCACATGACAGAATCACAGACATGGTCCAGGTCTACTTTTACCCCATTTTGGTATGCTTCATTGAAGAGAGACTAGAGTCAAACCAACTATCTTGTAATTATCTCAAGAGCAATGATTATGAGTGTTTACTGATCAAAAGGAAACGCATCCCCTTTCTTTCTAAGAGGTAAAATTTTATCTACATTCTATTGTAAGTTCAATGTGTTGAACAAAATAGTTACAAATTAGAGGGTTAGATTACTTTCAGTGTTTTCATAACTAAGCAAGTGGTTTCTAATCCAATTTAGGACTTTCCTTTTTTTAAAAAAAAATATCAGTTTTTGATGAGATAACATTTGAAGTTAATAGTATACATTGTAAAATAATTGCTCCTTGTTAACTAATAGGTGTAATATGGGAAGATACAAGTTTTAGATAAATTGGGGCTATTTTAGATTAGGTAAACCTAATCTAAGAAGGTGATCATTAAGTAGAAACAGGAATAAAATAAAGAAGTGAGCCACAGAAAAACTAATAAAGGTATTTTCTGATGGAGGAAGAAGTGAATAAAAAATCCCTGAAGCTACAGTGGACTTGTCGGGCACAAGGCATAGTCAGGAGCAGTATGGCTGCAGGGAAGTGAGTGAGGGCAGATGACTTTAGAGAGGAAGCCACAGGCCAGAGAAATCAGGACCTTGAGGGATATAATGAAGACCTGAGTTTTAAGTGCGATGGTGAACCACTGCAGGATTTTGAGCAATGGCGTGGTATGACCCAATTTACATTAAACAAAAAAATACATAAAACCTCTCTCTGGCTAATGCCAAGAGATAAATTGTAGGGAATAAAGGGAAGCAGCAAAAGCATCTGTCTCTGTTTGGTTTTTGTTGCTATCATAGAATTGAAACTAGGTAATTTATAAAGAAAAGATTAGTTCTTTCAGTTCTGGAGGCTGGGAAGTCTAAGATTGGGCGAGCGTACCTAGTCAGTTTTGGGTGAGGGCTTTGTGCTGTGTCATGGTGGACGGCATTACAGGGTGAGAGAGAGAGCGAGAGGAAGCTGAGGGAGCTGAACTTGCTTTTACAACAGACTTCTCTCAGAAAGATTCATCTATTCCTACAAGAACTAATCCAGTCTTTTGATAACTAACTCAGTCTTGCAAGAGATGTTAATCCATCTTCATGGCCTCACCTCTTAGAGACCCCTCTCCCCAACACTGTTTCATTGGTAATTAAATTTCAACATGAATTTTTGTGGGGACAAACCAAATCCGAACCATGGCAGCATCTATCCAAGGTTATCTTTCAATAAAAGGTCCAAAGCGATACAGGAGTGCAAAGGAAGGAATGATTAATTAAGCCTGTGTGGACTTGAAACTTATTTTTAAAATGAGCAGTTAGTAGAAACTTTGAAATCAAGTCGAAAAGTATAGATGGACGTGGTGTCTGAGAGAAATGCATCCATCCCCAGTTAAGGGAAGAACTGAGCAAAACCGGGCAGCAGGATTAGGCAAGTTGTGATTAGTGGAAGGTTGAGGGTAAATATGACTATTATATCATGAAGAGAAGAATTAGGAAATGAGATTGTTTTAGAAGATTGGGGCCAGGTAATACAGATTCTTTGATTTCTGTTTTGGAGTTTGTAACTTACTCTTTTAGTAATAGGGCACAATTTTAAAAGTTACTATTTTAAATTTTATTGATGAGAAAATCTATTTATTTACTACATTTTCTAATGTTCCCCAGGGTGAAGGGTGCTCTGCTAGGAGTTGGAAATATAGAGGTAAATAAAAAAAAATAATAAGTATCTCTTTGAAATTTCATAGTTTGTACATTGTGGTTAGAATAAAGCAGCTTCCTATAGTAAGTGAAATTACCTTTTCTACAGCCTAGGCAGATGGAATTTCCCCCAAGTTTTGTAGTTATTATGGCTTTATTTTAGAGCCACTAATTTTCTGTTTCTGAGGAGTTCAGTAACAATACCCAAGATGACATAGACTCTTGTACTTCTCTCAATATTGACCCAATCCATTCTTTTCATTGTTTTCCAAGCTGTCAACATATCCTGGCCTCACCTGATGGTAAAGGAGAAATTAGCTTATATTCTCATTAAACACCCAAATAAATATTGACATTTATCCCCTTACACAAGGTCCTCCAATTATTTCTGAGAGCCCTCAAAGGAGCTGTCTTAGTAGTGCTCAGGAATAAGCACACCAAATTTTCCACTTCGGTTTCCTTATTAATTCGTTACCATTCATTTTGATAATAACACGTTAGATAGAAAACCACTCTGCATGGTGCAGTCAGCCTTTCCTGCTGATTACCACTTACTGCAGCACTTGGAAGGACGACCTTACCACCTCGTCTGATGCCGCCCCACCTCTAACATGGTTCGGGCCTGACTCACAGTTCCCCACTGCGCGACTGTGATGATGCCAACCTCTTTACTCATATTTCACTGAAGATGTCAGGATGAGAATACAGAAATGCAACACCAAGAAACTGGCTCCTAAATATGCCTACAAGCCCTTAGCCACGTTCAGGGTCCCTTATCTTCCGGTCTAGCTTGTGAGAAGATGCCAACTCCTGCTCAGAGCACACACTCACGCGCGCACACACACACACACACACACACACACACACACACGGCCCAGTTTGAAGCACTGCTGGAAATACTCCAAGTATATCTGTAAAATCCAATTGCCTGAGGTACAGAGAGGTCCCAGTTTTAGACTCATATCTCCAAATTTATTTCTTGTCTGCATAACACTCTTCTTAGGATGCATGATAGTAAGAGTATCCCACTGTTTAGAGAAAACCCTATACTCCTACCCAAAGGATGCGGAAACACCCTCTCACCATCACAGTCCCTCAGGTTGAAACACAAAGTCCAAGAGCAACCTAATTTACGTCATTCATTTAAATAACAGCACATATAAATTATAAAAAATCTAGTCCAATTCTGATTCACAGCCTGTATTGTGTGGCATGAAACTTGTACCTATAGATTTCATTTGCAATATAAGCTTTGTCCACCATTATTTGAAAACAATACACATAAGACTGCAAGCATAACATCAGTTTACAGTTCATTGAACTCTAAATTCTTACAAGACCAAGAAAGATTTCTTCTAAAATGGCAACCAGGTTTGAAGATATAGCCTTGGCTAAAAATTATAGAGAAAATTGTGCTTTTTCTACAAGAATGATATTGTTCTTAATATAAAATTCACATTCTGACTATTGGCTTTGTTTTCTAGGAACATAAGGGATGTTGGTGCAGTTATGTGTCACTTAACAATTGGAATATGTTAAAAGATGTCATCATTGTGCAACCATCATAGTGTTTACTTACACAAGCTTGGGTGGTGTAGCCTACTACACACCTAAGCTATAAGGTGTAGCCTACTGCTCCTAGGCTACAAACTTGTACAACTTGTTACACAGTGGTAAGTATTTGGGTCTGTAAATATAGAAGAGATACAATAAAAATATGGTAGGAAAGATAAAAATAATGGTAACCTGAACAGGGCACTTACTGTGAATGGAGCTTATAGTACTAGAAGTTGTTCTGGGAAAGTCAGTGAATGTATGATAAGTAGGCCTAGAAATTAATGTATATTACTGTAGACTTTATAAATACTGTACACTTAGGCTACAGTGAATTTGTAAAAGAAAAAAATTCTTTTCAATAATAAATTAACTTTACTGTACTTTTTTACTTTATAAACTTTTAAATTTTTTAACTTTTCACCCTTTTGTAATAACATTTAGCTTAAAACACAAACACATTGTACAAAAATAGTTTCTTTCTTTATATCTTTATTCTATACACTTTTTTCTATCTTTAATTTTTTTTCTTTTTTTTTACTTTTTAAACTTTTTTGTTAAAAGCTAAGACACAAACACACACATTATCCTAGGTCTTCACAGGGTCAAGATCATCACTATCAACATGGTTCACCTCCATGTCTTGTCCCACCAGAAGGTCTTCAGGAGCAATAACACACAGAGAGCTGTCATCTTCTGTGATAACAATGTCTTCTTCTGGAACACCTCCTGAAGGACCTGTCTAAGGCTGTTTTGTAGTTAACTTACACACACACACACACACACAAACACATATAAACATATATATGTAGAAGAAGTATACTCTAAAATAATAATAAAAAGTACAGTATGGTAAATACATAAACCAGTGACATAGTTACTTATTATCATTATCAGTTATGTACATAATTGTATGTACTATAGCTTTATATGACTGTCAACATAGTAAATGTGTTTACACAAGCAGCATCACCATTGAGTAATGTGTTACACTACAACTTTATGATGTCTGTAACATCACCAGGTGGTAGAAATTTTTCAGCTCCACTATAATCTTATGAGGACACCATCATATATGTAGTCCATTGTTCACCAAAATGTCATTATGCAACACATGATGGTACTTATATAAGCAGAAAGGTACATTCTAAGGTACTTTCCTTAAAACAAAAGCACGATTTCCTTCAAAATTTTCATATTTAGAAAAAAGTGGATTTCTTCTTACACACATAAAGATTTCCTGAGTCTCTCAAGATCCCTATTTTGTCCAGGGAATCCTGACAGATAAGGCTGGTTGCTTCAGCAGTCACATAGTGGACTCCTCCTGCTCATCATCTATGTGTCTGGGCAAATTTCATCTTATATATTATTTGTCCCCCACTAGAATGCCAGTTGCCTGGCAGCAGAGACTCTTTTCACCTTTGTGCCTTTAGACTAGCTCCCAGAGGCATGCCTGGTATATAGAAGGTGTGCCTGGCATGTGGTGTGTTCAATACTTATTTGCTGAAGTGTTACGATCTGAAGAAGAAGCGTTTTCCAAAAATAACGTAAGTACAAAAAAGTTGTGGCTCTGATTACTTCTGAACTTTACGCTTCACACTGTGTTATATTTAGTTTTCATTGTCACCATTTCTTTTTCTATATTTTTAATTAAACTGTTTCTACTATAATATAAAGAATGAATTTTCAAAAATAAGTTATTGCCCACATGATAAATTCTTTTTTCTACAACAGTGTCCAACTCAGATGCTTCAGATGCTATTTTAACTTTATATTCTTCCCTAACCTAACCAAAAAAAATTGTTTTCTATTTTTTCATAGTATTTTATAATATTGTGCTTCTATTATGCTATGCTGTAATTATTAGTATTTTATTTTTCTCATTAGTCTTTAAATACTCCAGAAAAGAAAGTATTTGTAAAAATTTTCTTTTTAAAATAAATACCAACACCTTGCAGTTACTCGAAAACATTTTCTGACATATTGCTGAATTAGGGAATAATATTCTTACAGTATGCCTTTTGACAAGCAAGTCACAATAATTCATATCTTAAAAGAAAAAAATACAGTCGATTTAGAATTACCCAATAGCTATCATTCTTGGTTAAATTCCTTTGCAATATTACTTGGGAAAAACAAAGTGATAGTCTGTTTTATCCTGTGGTATTATGTAACCTTACTATATAGCTTTGTTAAAATCATTCATTTTTCACTGGTTGTTTTAGTCACCTTAATGGATTATTCTTTGCACTTACTAGTTGATAGTGCTTCATTTTTCTCAGAGTATTAAATAAGATGTATAATTCATCTTTTCCTGCTTCTAAAAAATTTCCTTTTCTATTAAAATTCTCAAAGAAGTTTGCATAATCAAGATCCTGGTTGGCAATTAGTATTTTGGATTTACTCAAGTTTTTCAGTTCATGCAAAAGTAATTATGATTATTTAGTGCAACTGGACTTTGTAGATATAAGAATTTAATTTTCTATTTTCCACTTACTGCGCTAATAAACTATGCTATCCAACATAACAATATGTAGCAAAAAAGCTGATATGATTTTAAGATGCCAAAAGCTCTTACCTGCTGTCAAAATTTTTCATCCGATAAGAATCATTTAACACCTGCTTTTTGTCAGGTCTCACTGTTTGCTGTTACCCCAACTGTAGCCCTGTATTAAGTCTGCGTCATGTTTTCCATTATCAGTCATTCCTTTGGTTGAGTTGAGCTTAATCTTCAACTATCTATTCAAGAAGTGCTAAGTACTATAGATCTAAAGATGAAAATGATCTCTGCTCTCAAATATTTCACATGCGAGAATAATTATAATACTATTCAATTCAAACAATAAAAATATTTCTCTTCTGTCTGCAGAGTTTAGGGAAGAAGTAAAAAAAAAATCAGTTACAATCACCTTCTTGAATGATAAGTGGTTCTTCAGATAGATGTGTTAGTTTACAAAGAGATGGTCATTACCTTTAAAAGAGCTCTAAAGTAATATATAGATATAAAATGCTACAAAATCGGCACTTCAGAATAGTTTTAGATATCAAGTGATCTTTCATAAATGCAGCTCTGATCCTGGTGTATCTCTCTTAAAAATTCAACAATGGCTTTCTTTCTCTATTAGTAAAACCTAAACCCCCTTAGCTTGGCATAGTAGGCACTTAACCATCTGACTCATGTTAATTTACCAGCCTCATGAGTAATCATTTCCTGCACTGCACCCTCCACCCAAACATGAAAATTTTATAGTTTGGTCGTATGAAACTGTTTACACAGTGGCTATACTCTCAGTTTTGTCTTGGCATAAGCTGTTCCCTGTGTCAAGAATTCTCTTCCTGAATTTGTTTACCTTTGTGTTCCAATTCATTCAATTGGCCACTCAGGGATTTGGGAACTCTATCCTTTGTGCTCCCATTGCATTCAGTATGATTATATTATAATCATTTCTTTCCCTGCTTTACTCTGTAAGGCAGAAACTTTTAATTCTTCTCTGCATCTTTACAGTGTATACTATAAGGTTTCATGAAATTATTGTTAAGTAGTCAAATTCATCTGATATCAGTGTGTCAAAATGCTTTTATATAATATTTGATATTACACATATTATATAAATATTTGGATTTCAGAAAATGTCTGAATAATACACTAAATTTCACTTGGATATTAGATGTGATATGAGATAGTGTTTTCAACACTTCCTCCTTCTATGTCTACTGTTTTCTTTGTTCATTTATTTTTCTGTCATGAGCAAGGTAAGATTAAAGATTTGGTTTTACTTTTTATCATTTTATCTGTATGATTTTCTATCCATGTTACCATACTCTGTTGGTTCTACAATTGGTTTTACATTAGCAATATCCCTTGAAAATAATTGTTTTCATTGTCTCCAGAGATATGCATTGAAATTAGGTTATGTCAGTAGATTCTGGAACATAGACAACTTTAAAATTAGGCTCTGCCTACTTATTTTTAACAGATGAAAATTAATTGATTGAAAAATGGAAAAAATTGTGTTTTCATCTGTGACCTACAGGAGATATTGAGAATCTAAATGTTAATTCTGCCTTTGTGATAACAAGAAAACCTCTATTTCCTTTTTATCTTTTTTGCACAGAAAGCAGATTTTCTTTTTTGTTGATTTACATCAACTTTAAAGCGTGTTTGCCTCTGGTAGTTTGTAAATTAAAGGGCTTTTATTATATTCTGGCATCTTCACTGACTCAATGTGTCTCTTCTTTGAACATTTAAATTTTAGTAAGACTTTATATATTCTCAGTTACATTCAGTGTAGTAGCTTTGCCAGAATACCAGTTGAAAAAAGTTATAAAATGTCTGACCATATGGTTCCTTGATGCACAACATTTAATACAAAACTCAAAGTAAACATTTCAAAAGTATTTTTGGAATCATTACCAAATGTTGATGCTATGTTATAAAGGCTATATAACAACATTCCAAATGTTAAACATTCTTGAATTGAGAAGCATTTTCATAATAATGAAAAAAAGAGGTTGTAAAAAGGAAGCATACTTAAGCATTATTAACATCATTTGTAGTGAACTCAAATCACGTGTGGACACATTAAATTGAAGCTATCATGTCCTCAAGATCAGAGGACAATAATTATTTTAGGAATAATAATGTGAATATTTTTAATTATAAATCTCCTACTGAAAAATTTTTGGTTGTGACAAAAAGGGTTCCTTAACATTGTGTTTATAACAGATTATATGTTGCATCAGTGCTCTCAGGTTACCTAAATTTCTCCTATAATTGGTAATTGGTAATTGAATTTTATTACTTAACAGCTAGATTATATTAAATAGCTAATATGCCATACATAGGAGGCATATCCTCAAAAGCTAATGCACCTTAAATTTTAAGAGCAGAATAACATGGAATATTCCCAACTTTGACTTTAACTAGAGATATCCAAGATGTCTGAACTTTTGCATGTTTTTATCAGCTTTTTAAGCATAATCCATATATAATAAAATCTACTAATCAGTATATAATTGTGGAAATCTTGAAAAATATAGACAGTAATGCAACTATCACCACAATCATGTGAGAGAATACTTCCATCACTCTAGAAAATTCCTTAATGTGCATCTGCAACAAATTGTCTCCCTTCACTCCAGCCCTAGTGACAACCACTAATCTGTTTTCTGCCATTGTAGTTTCCATTAGCTTTTTCTAAAATTTCCTTTGAACAGAACTTAAAAATATATAGTCCTTTGTGTTAAGTTAATTTTATTTGGCATATTGCTTTTGAGATTTATCCACATCATTTCATATATTAGTAATTTGTTTTTTTAATGACTGAGTGGTATTTCATTAGACACATATACTACAATTTGTTTATACACTCACAAGTTGATGGACATTGAAACATGTTTCCAGGTTACAGCTTTTGTGAATAAAGCTGATATGGATACTCAAAGTTTTGATTTGAACATATGCTTCTATTTCTGTTAGAGAAACACTCAGAGTTGTATTGCTAAGTCATATGGGAAGTGCATGTTTATAGGATATAGCTAAATTTTTTCCAAAGTGGGTGTACCATTTTACATTCTCACTAGCAGTATATAGATATTCTAGTGGTTCCATCCTCACCAATACTTCTCAAATTTATTTACAGATCTAATATAATATAATCTTAATCAAAATTTGAACAGACTTTTTTTTTTTTTTTTTTGAGACAGAGTCTCACTGTGTTGCCCGGGCTAGAGTGCCGTGGCATCAGCCTAGCTCACAGCAACTTCACACTCCTGGGCTCAAGCAATCCTCCTGCCTCAGCCTCCCGATTAGCTGGGACTAGAGGCATGCACCACCATGCCCAGCTAAATTTTTCTATATATATTTTTAGTTGTCTGATTAATTTCTTTCTATTTTTAGTAGAGACGGGGTCTCACTCTTGCTCAGGCTGGTTTCGAACTTCCTGAGCTCAAACAATCTGCCCGCCTCGGCCTCCCAGAGAGCTAGGATTACAGGCATGAGCCACCGCGCCCGGCCGACTTTTTTTTTTTGGTAAGAGCTGAAAAGCTGATTCTAAAATTTGTATGAAAATGTAAAGGATGTAGAATAGCCAAAAAAAACCTCTGAAAACATTAAATAAATTTGGGGGACATACATTACATGATTTTAAACATTAAAAAGGTTCAGTAAACAATACATTATGGTATTAATGTAAAGATAGACTAATAGATCAATGGAACTAGATAGAAAACCCAGAAATAGATCCACAAATTAATAGTCAATTTATTTTTGACAAATGTTACAAGGTAATTCAAAGGTTGAAAAATTAGCTTTTCAACAATTGGAGAATATATGGGTTGTCACATGCAAAAACGAATTAATATCAATCCTGATCTCATACTACATACAAAAAAAACCCATCACAATGTATTATAGAGCTAATATAAAAGCAAAAACTCTGAGATTTCTTGAACAGGAAAAAATCATAATGATCTTGGATAAAACAAATATTTCTTAAATTAGACATCAAAAACAAAACTATATTAAAAATTAATGATTAGACTTTATCAAAATTTAAAACATTATTGAAAAAGTACTGTAACAAGAAATAAAAAGTGAAGTCACCAATTGGGAGAAAATATTTGATAAGTGTATATGTATATCAAATATATAAGTAAAATTTAACACTCAGTAATAAGAAGCAGACCAAATTCAAATATGAGCAAAATATTTAAATAAACATGCTACCAAAGAAGATATATGTTTGGTAAATAAGCACATGAAAATATGTTCAATATTATTGGATTGTAGAGAAATGCACATTAAAATCACAATGAGATACCACACAACCAATGGGATGGTCAAAATCAAAGACTGACCAGACTAACGATGCCAAGAGTTGGCAAGGATTTGGAGTGACTAGAAACTCTCCTATACTGCTCGCGGGAATGAGAAATGGTATAACTACTTTGGAAAAATAATAGTCTGGTAGTTTCTTAAATAGCTAGCATACCTATCCTATGACCCAGCCACAAATACTGCTCAAGAGATTTACCCAAGAGAAGTTAAATCAATCACCCCCCAAAAGATGTATACACAAATTTTTCTAGTAGTTTTATTTGTGATAGTCAAAAACTATAAAACAACACCAATGTCCAACAACAGGTAAATGTATAAAAAATAGTGCTAAACAGACAAGGAAATAGCATTCAACAATATAAGGAGGATGAACTATTGATACTATTGAAACATTGATCAAACCCCAAATAATTATTCTGTATAAAAGAAGTCAGACAAAGGAAGGTCTACTTTAGGAATAAATTCATATAAAACTTTAGGGATAAATAAACATAAACAAGAGTGACTGAAAGCACATCAGTGATTGCCTGAGGGTGGAGTTGAGAGGGGACAAGGAAGGAGGGATTTCCATGGTCAATGGGGGAACCTTTGGGGATTAATAGTTATGTTTATTATCTTGAGTGTGTTGATGTCTAAATCTATCAAATAGCTATCTTTAAATATGCACATTTTATTGTGTGTCAGTTATACCTCAGTAAAGATGTTTTAAAAGTTCTCTTAAGCTTTTTAGATAATTTGATTTAATTTCTAGTTATAGGAGAGTATAAAGCAATAATATGTACAAATCTGCCTGTTAAATTCCATAGATATTCTGAAATTTCCTCCTAAGAATTTGAGTCGTCTTTGTTGTTATTTTTGTTGTTGCTGATTTGCTTTGCTTTTTCTGCTTTGTTTAGTTTTAAAGAATGGGACACAAGTGGTTAGATTAAATGTCTGTTAGGGTGGGGACTCAGCGGCTTGGGATGAGAAAGAATTCTCAACTCAAAGAGTAGGATAGTTTTAAAGGAAGAAAATTTATTTTCCCCTAAAGAGAAAGGGAAAGAGCTCAACACAAGAAAGAAAGGAGAAGTGTCATCCCAGAGCAGAAAGGGCTCAGGATTTTTATGGAGAAAAAGGAAGAAAAGAAAAGAAAAATGTATTACTGTGGACTGATTAGCAGGGTGTTTGTTGCCCTCCTTTTTTTTTTTTTCTTGAGACTCTCTTATCAGTCTTGTGTGGAATGTGGTCTGGCCAGGCTGGTCTGGCAGATATCAAGGAAGAGGATTTACACTCCCTTTCTGTCTGCTCAGGTCCTTTGAAATGCTGTAAAAACAATCTCCACAGGGGGTTAATCTTAAAGACAACAGTTAAACAAACACAGGGAAGTAATCTTTCTCTCTCTTTTCCTCTTAGATAGTTTATTTTTCTCTGTTAGATAATTTATTAGCAAGACCACTTTTCAGTCTCCTTTCTATTATTTATTTTAAATTTTATAATTGGGGTTAACTATTTGGACAAAAATTTTTCACTACTTAGAGCTCCTTTGGGTGTATGGATATGAGTTTACACACAACTAATGAAAAACTTAAATACATTGTTTATTTGACTTAGTCTGTGTGTTGCTTGAATTTTCATTTGGATAGAAGTCTTCCAAAGAAAAAATTTGACTCTTCTTGTGCATCTAAAATTGGTGAGAACAAGACAGAACACATTACCTCTCTTACCAGATGGTAGGCTACCCATTTGGCATCTTGCCTGGAAAGTTGCAAACTCAGTTAAACACACATATGGCCCATAACAGTAAGAATCCATCTTTGCCAGGACTCACGACTCATTCCTCAATGGCATTTCCAAACCATGGCTATACTACAAACCTTTGCCATGGAAATAAACTGTATCTGATTTCTTAATAATTTCAGATTGCAGAATGCTTTGTATACCATAAAACTAATCATGGAAATACACCAAATAGAATAATAGTACAAATTCTACAAGTGTGCTTTTCCCACTGAGGTGTATTTTATTTAGGAAATCACATCTCAAGATATCGAGCCTTAATGAAAGGTAGCGGTAGAATTAATAACTCTCCCAATATTCCCTGAAGTAGTTGCTGTTTTCTGAAATAATGAGCATATGGTTTTATCATATTTTATTGATTTGATCCCATTGAGCTAAAGAAATATTTCAATTAAATGCAAACAACTTTCACAATTTCTGGCTATTTGTCAAACCCACTATTTTGTTGGCTAAACGGGAAGCTAACAAGCATACAAATGAAAAACCAAAGGCAATGTTCTGGTTTCTTAACCTGAGAGAAGACAAAAGGGAAGGTGGGGACCATGAAACATCTTTGTTTCTGAAATGTCCATCTAAATACTTATGAGATTTTAAAAACAAAGTTGGATGGACTAATAAGCTAATAATGTATGAGTCCTCATGTTTTGCATGGATTCAGGAGTGTCAGAGTTTGAGCCACTGATGTATGCACTAGGAAGGCAAAAAGGGACTGAAACTTTCTAGCAACGTGTGTTCACAGTTGATTCAAGTAAGTAGTGTCAAAACCAAAGATTGGATATAAGACATAAAATAAAGGATGTACTAATCAACCCAAGGATGGGTGAGAAGCAACAGAGTAAGTGAAAAATTAGGTCAACATCAGAACCAACAGACAGATAATTTCCAAAGGAAGTGAACTAAACTACTTGAGATTTACTGAAAAATGTTGTGTTCTAACCAGAGTCTTAACCACCACCCTGTCTATGGTTCCTTTTAAGAAGAGCCTCTTCTCCTAAAATTGTATGGCACAAAATTAGGCTTTCAGTTAGAATTTCTATTTCTTTTATTCTGCTGTGGTAAAGCATGCTACTTCTTTAGAATGGACTCTGGCTAGTGTGCTGTAACAATTAGATTGTTGGTTTAAAATGTAGATTTTTGGGCCCTACTCTCAGAGAACTGATTTGGTAGATACGGAGCTGGACTAAGATTTACATTTTTAATGAGCCCTCCATAAAGGGCTGCATTGAGAATTTATCCCTTCTGCTTCCTGCTGTGTATGGTCCTAGAAGCTCTGAGTCCTGGAGGAGGCCATTTGTGACTCTGACCTGGGTTAATTATCCAAAAAGAGCTACTTCTATGCATGTTATGCCAGAAGAAGCAAGGAGTTCAGCCTAATTCATTGGCTATCCTTATGAGGTATGACCACAAAGAAAAATAGTAGAAATATTTTAATATGAAACTACAAGAAGTTACTGTTAAATTCCTTGTATTCTTCAGCCATAGTCTTCTGTTAATCACAGTTAAACAAGTGTCTTTGCCACAAGACTTCTCTAGGTCTTTCTTTGCCATGTCAAGGCAAACTTGTGAACCTCAATGAGAAATGATTACAGTCTAGTATTTCTGAAACAATTTGATCACAGTGGTCCTTTTAGGAGGAGAAGTACCCACTAATATTATTTCAAAATTAATATTCAATAGAGTGCAATATTAAAAATGCTAGTTTACTAACTTAAATCAGTGTACATTTTTACAAATTTATAACAATAGTTAAGAAGAGATTATTCAAGAGTACATGCCCATATATTAATGCCAATTTACAGCAGGGGCTGAACTCAAAAAGCTGTCAGGTTCAGGCAGACCAGAGTATGACTGAGAATAACCCCAAGTAAGGTTTCTAAAACCATAGTACTAGATGCCAACATGTCAGGGAGACTGAGTTGTAGTTGTGTGAAAATCAGTGATTGGCAATGGTCTGTTTGAGAAACAAAGGTAAGGACCAAAATGTTTAAGCTGCCTAGGGAGAGCTGTGTAAGTAGGGCTGGACTGCAAATGGAAGATGTCATTCAGATAAAGAAAAAACCATTAGATAAGCTGGGATAAAAATGCTAACGTGCATAGAGAAACAGAATTCCAGGTACATAAACAAAGGCCAAAAATTGTGTGGTGCCTGGGTTAATTAATGGCATAAGATAAACATGACAGAGTATAGTGTCAAACACTATACTCTTGGATAATGCACTCTTTGTATACCTGTCTTTTATTTGATTTCTTTAAAGTCATTTCTTCCCCAGCTTCTTAAGGAAAACACACGTAGACTCTAAAATGATAGGCCATCATTTATTGAGTGCTTATTATGCTCTAAATCTATGCCAATCACTTTTCTATATTATCTTAGAAAATATTATCTAAAATAATACCCCCACATAATCCTTACAACATGTTAGATAATTTTTCAGATGATAGATTATCTAATAAAATTCTCACAAAAATCTTACAAAGTGAAGGCAAACCGACTTGTTCAATGACAAGTTTTTCTAAGCTAGGAAAGTGGGGGAGCCTTAGGACCATTTCTTATGATCATTTATTTATTGTCATTTCATCTAGATATCACTTTATTATTAGGTTTTATTTCTGTGTTATTTGTAACTGAAATAGGTGTGGCTATTCTGTCTTAAAATTATATCATTGTCCTTGACTCACTTAAAAAGAAATCACAAATTATAATAGTGACAGAGAAAAGTATTTATGAACTATTTTGTTCTGCTATTAGTCAACAATTCTATATATCTTAGTTGCCTTTGTTCATTTGTTGTCTCTATACCTCACAAAATTAACTGATGTTAATAATATACTGGCCTGAAAGGAATGATATTGAACAGTGAAATATATAGATGAATTTAAATCGTATTTCTGTTTTTCCATGTTACAGTAAAAAGGGGGCATGTATATCATGTGAAAGGCATGAATTAATAGTTACTCTAAATGAAAGATGTGGCCAGGGCTTAGTAAAATTCCCCCATAATGCCAATAGTCATCTTCATTTCTTGTATTTGTACAGGTTGTTTAAACAGGTCATATCTTCCTCTCCATAGTTCATGGAAGAATTCTGTTTTCTATTAGGTTAGAAAAAAGTCTAATAATAGGTTATATCCTATCATTGTTTGGCATTAACACACCATCCAGATCATGACCCAGATGATCTGATCTTAAACACTTTAGCTCAAGAGCTTTTCTTGCCAATACAGTTGAGAATAGTTACTGCTTTCATTGACATTTTAGGCTGAGAACGCCATGAAGTTAATATTATTTTCCTGTTTTTCAAGTGAGGAGACTGTCAGAAAGAAACTTGTTCAAGTTTTATAATCAAAGCAAGTCACTTGAAAATTAAACTTTGAACCTAAAGCATCTGAAATACTGGCTTGTCAATGGAATAAAATAAAGCATATTTCTTATGCCACAAAAATACTTGCTTCTCTTTAAAAAAATATTGTAAATGATCTATACCATTTTTGTGAGAAATAAATTTGGCTTATATTTATGAGTCTACAGATGGCACTACAAACTACAGTAAGTAGACAAATGAGTATCTAAATATGGATAATCTGGGGTTATAAAGCAACTTTTCAAAATATTATGAAATGCTACTTATTTATACCCCATTCAAATATACACATGACTATCATTTTTCTCGTATAGACTCCAAAGTTTATTTTCATATCACATGTTACTTAGGAGTAAGAAAGAAAAAAAATCAAGACCAGAAAGTAGCACTTATATTATCTGTACTAATCTGTGTTTCTGAATTTCTTCATTTAATATTAAACCAAAATGGATCTCATTACAGAAGAAGGCAATTATTAAAATATCTTGGATTTTCAAGACTTATAATTGCCAAGAAAATCAATATTTATTTATGTAAATTTTTATATGTTAATATGTGTAAAACGAATTAGTCAGATTTTAGTGAAACAGTTCTGAGATGATTAGTAGAAAGATGATTTCTCTCAGTGATATTCACATGGTAATAAAATAGATTAAGATAACAGATTTTCTTTGTAATATGATTTATGTGTATACATATACACACCTATATATTCATACATATATATTTGTAACATTCTGGTACAGATGTACTTAACCAAGATAATTTCATAAATTAGTAGTTTCATAAATGTGTGGTGAACTAATAAATTACAGTCCTGTATAACTTAATAAAAATAATAATTCTGAAATCATTAATGTGACTTCTTCATAAATTAATATACCTAATTTGGCCCTGAGAGCATCTGGCTTTATGTGCATACATACTTAGGCAGTTATCTCACATCCAAAGGGAATACATAGATGCAGAGTGACAATGAAATGAGAAAAGGGAGTGAAAGCCATCTTGCCATGTTAATACTTGTCAAAGATGGAAAAATTATTTCCTATTAAAAAACAATTGTTTTAAACATGCACATCAAAAGGAAAATTACATGGAAAGATAGATATCACATAGGAAAAATGAAAGATCTATTTATCCTTACTAAATTAAAAATCAAATATGATGTGCAATATTTGGCCCTCTTTTGTTGGCAGCAAAGAAAAATTTATGCCTGCCTGTGCATGATATTTTTATTTAAAAAGGTAAAGCAAGACTAATAATGAACAAATTTATGAAGAAAGTACTTTGTTTATAAAGCATTCTTATATATAATTTGTGATTCTAATACTAAATTCTTGTGCCCTACAATATCGAGAACTTATGTACAACCCAGTATTATTCACTGTGATGTCCCACCAAGGGCCATCCAATGTAGAGGATGCTGTCTTTCAAAATTACTTTTTTTGACCCAGTTCTTTTCCTATGCCAAGCACTCACGATCTCTGAAAACTGTTTTCAGAAAGAAAGAGCTCTGATGAATAAATGTATATTAAAGTGTGCATGACTGTAGTCTACATATTAAATTTTCTAGAAGTTATTTGATAGAAAAATCATAATGGTAAAGCAAATGATTGACTCCATATTGGTGAAAATTCAGAACTGCTACAGCCTGTAGGGAACATTTAGGGAGCTAGAGCCTTTACCTAGATTCCTTCAAATCAGATCCCATCAGAAAAGGTGATTAACGAAACAACATGTTATTAAAGAGTACGTACTTTGGAATCAGGTTCAGGTTTGAACTCTGTACAATTACTACATAAACCGGAGACCTTGAACAGATTTTCTAATGTCTTCAAGTCTCAGTTGCATCTCTGGTAAAATAAAACTTATAAAGCCTACTTTTATAGCTTGTGATGCAGATTACAAAAAAAATATAAAATATCTAGCATGCAGGAGAAAATTAATAGATTATATATAATGAATAAACTGTCAGTATTTGAATGAAACCTTTAAATAATACTCAGTTTCAGATTACTCATGACCCAAGAAACATGTTTAATTTGACACTTAAAATAGTTTTTCCATATGGTTTATTGCTTTCCCTATTCAAAGAAAAAAAATTAAATGATGCTTTAAACAGGATTAGCAAACATTGGGATCAGAAGAAATTGGAAGAAGGAAATTTGGCGATGAAGTGCCTTAAAAACTCAAACTGTATATAAAATCAAGAATCTAGAATAAATATGGAACAGAATTTGATCAAATTTAAATCTTAGGTACATTGTATCATCATATGCTCTTTTGTATTGTTATTAATAACTCTAGTAATGATGGGAATGATGTTTTGAGCTTTAGAAGAGGAAAGATGGGGTCTTGACTATTAACTAAATTACTAAATTTGATTCAGATGTTTCAATAGTAATGGACATCCATATATTAGTCTCTATTTTATAAAGCATTCTGCATAAATAATCTTATTTAATCCTCTCAAATAGTTCATGAGGTTTCATCAGCGGAGCTGATAAATGTTCATGTAGCTGCTGTACCCAGGATACTCTCTTTAATGTAACTGTTGAGCCCAAATCCATCATGCTCACTTTTCAGTTTTTATCAGTCATCTGATTGCAAGCCATTACCTCCTCTGGCCCTTACACTTTTCCCTTGCCTACTGATCCCTTGCCTGTTGATCTTTTTCTACACTATAGTTTCTAAAATCTAATGCTTCATTGACCTGGCCCTGATCCCCCAAAAGAAACACTTTGAACTGTGACCATTAGAAATGTCATAATTCCCAGAAGATTCCTATCTATCCTTACAGTGCTCCTTCAACCTCTTTGACTTAAGCAAACCCAGTTCTACCCACCCCACCCCATTTTCTCCGGAGTCTCCTAAGCTGCTGATGTCCTCTTTCCTCACTAATCTGGGGGATGAGATGTATAATCTTTGCCCCTCCTCCCATCACCAGCGCCTCTGCTGAATCATAATTTCTCTGTCTTCTTAAGAGAATAATGTTGCTTCAAGATTGATAGTATTCAGCTCCAGCACTCTCTTCCCTTCCAACATCTGCACTGGTGATTATTACTCTCATTTCCAAATTTTCCTGTCATTCCCTTTTATGTGTTAGCAATTTCATCTCCTGGCTTACAGAATTCCTCTGAAATCCTCTATCTCTCACACCTACCTATTGCCCTAGTGACTAAAATGTCCCATGAATGGTGTGTCTGCTCTGTTGGCCTCCCGGTGATTCAAATTATTCACCTTCGATGACTTTCTCTTCCTCTATTTTAGCTACTCTCACCATCACACTTTGGCTCTTGTCAACACATATAAAAACTATAAAACTAATAGACATTTCACTCTAAATACTACTTACTCCCTTTTCAACTTGCTTATGTATATTTTGGTCTCCTCAAAACAGAGACCAAGTGTTTTGATGGTCCCCTCATCCTTACCCTCCTTCAATTTTAAGGTTCATCATTTCAGTAATCCCCTACAAAATTAAACTCTTTCCCCTTAATTTTTAATTGAACACATCTGCCCAAATCCCTACTCTAAATGAACCTAACCATCTGTTTTCGCTAAGCCTGCACTGATTATCCTCAAACCACTGAAAAATGTCTTATTAGACAATATATTAATTTCACTGTTAATTGAGAAGAAACAGCTTCAAATGGGCCCCCAGCACTGACACGTTTCTCTGATTGTCCAACTCATTCTTATGTTCTCCGCAATTATCTCAAACCTTCTCTACTATTTTTTCAAACAGTGGACTAACTTTATCTTGCTTACTATTACTAAGTGATCTTGATTTCTATTTTAAAGAAGAAAATAAAAACCATCAGATGGAAAAAATTTCTCAGTCTTTACATGAAAATAATAACTTAAAAAAAAAAAAAAAACTTTACTAGGGAGTATGAGGAGCTTCCAGGCTGCTGAACACATCAAGGTTCTGGGAAAGTCGTGCCCAGAGCGGCCATGGAAGCTCCCTGCTCCCCCCATAACCTTGTCCTGTGCATGGTGTCACATGGCTGTTACTGAGTTGTATACTTTATAGTAAATTCATAATCTCATAAATATAAAACAAACAAAAAGCCTTACTTAGTTCCTCATCCCCTGCCAGCTACTGCACCGTGATTGGCCTTTTGGAAACCAAAATGTTTTCAAGACTTGTTTATATCTCTTCACACCTCACACACTCCTCAAACTGCTCGCATATGGCTTCCTTTCTTTTCTTCCCACAGTGGCAACTCTTTCAAAGGCTTCCAAAGAATTCAAAGTCACTAAATGTAATTGACCGTCCTCAGTCCTTACCTTGATGCTAGTGAACACCTCTTTCTTGAAATGCTTGCCCCTCAATTTTTGGATTTTCTCCTTAACTCCAAGTACTGTATTAGAGTCTGCTCTTTCACCTCTCCCTTAATGTTGAAGGTTGGAGTTTCTTAAGGTTTATTCCCAGGCCCTCACATGCTCATTCTTCTTCAAAATTGTCTCCTCCGCACTGCAGACAAGCGTTCCATTACTTCTGTACGCAGAGGAGACACAAATTAATATCCCAGCCCCAGAGGAGATTTCTGATTCACTGTTCTGTTAATGTCCAATGTTACCGCACATCTTGGATAAAGCTGTTCCATTCTGACTCTATGGATGTCACAAGAACTCCCACAGAACATAATTATATAATTTTGGTCACATTTTGGCAGTTGCCTTCTTGTCTTTACTACTATGGCTCAGTCTTCTTAACATTGACCTCTGAAGACTGTCACATGAGCTCACCGGGGACAGGCCGCATGTAAAAGAAAGATATTTTAATAGGCAATAATAATATCTTAAGACACTGGTGAAACAGCAGTAATAGAGTGAGAAAGTCCTATGGCAAGAAGAGAAAGAGAAGGAGTTCACAGCCAGACCTTGGGGAGGCTTGACAAGGAGAAACAAGAGTGAAGATGATGGGCCAAGAAAAAAAAAATGAAAGAACAAGTGCCCATCTCATGTCATTGTATTTTAGAGTGGAATTGTCATATAACAAAATCTATTTTTTACAATGAAAACTCTCCCTTTAGGCATAAATCTGCCGTGTGACTCTATTCCAGAAGGCTTTGTTTTCGCTGCTGCTTCCCCTGCATAAACGCTAACGGAGGAGAGTTCAACCAGGTTTGCCCTTAGCCAGTCACTTTCTGGAAATACCCCATCATTCTTATTAAGGCTTCTGCACACTGACAAACTCAAAATAGTCTCCCCAGACTTCACACATGAGTGTAAATCCAATTTTACAAAAGAGAAAAATAAACCAAGAGTTATTGTTTGGTGTACAATCAAGGTCACAGAGCTTATAATGGTGGAGAAAGTTTTCAATCCATACCTTCTGATGGCAAGATTTTTTATTACATGAATGCATAATTTAGTAAACAGCACACTAAAGAGAAGCCATTTCCTTAAAACGCTGGGAAAATGTACAAACATGTATGCATGGTTCAAGTGCTTTCTAAATTTATGAGACTAAGGCCTTGTAAAAGTTCAGCAAAAACAAAAATTACTCAACATCGATAAATTATTTTACTGGATGATAGTTTATAACAATATTTAAATAAATAAAAATGTTCATGTACCATTGTACCTTATTAAGTATACTTTACATGTTTCATCATTATTTAATCAATTCAGGCTTCCCTAAAGGTATGAAAGTAAACTAAAGAAATTTATGTGGACATTTTTTCTTATTTTCCTAAGTTGTACTCTATAAGATGTCTTAGAATATGTTAATGGATGCCTAACTGTACACCACATACACACACACACACACACACACACACACACATGCACACATGTAGATAATGGGACTCCAAGGTGAAACAAGTATGAAAAACAATGTATATATTATCTCTATTCTTATATGCATAATAAATGTCAATTTAAAGGCTCAGAGAAATTCTATAATAGAAGTCCTATAGTATAACTTTATTTGGTACAAAGACTATTTGTCATGAGTACATATTTACATTTTGTATACTATTAGGGCTTTTGGAAGACAATTGATAAAACAAAAGTACATTTGTACACTCCAGAAGTTTCAACTTCAAAAAATGCAGTTAAAAATTCTCATGTATGGATTTTTTTTGAATTCTAAGATTTATTAGGAGAAAAATTATAATTGATGGCTTTTCTATAATGTGGGCTCCCTGAGACTATACAAGTTTTAACACAGTTGACCAGCTTCTATAGAAACTGTTTCACAATAAGTAAATATACACATATACTTAAATACATATGAAAAATTACATCAGATCATAATGGTAAATAAAATTTTCATTTTATTTTCTGACTCAATTAGTAATTTCCATAGTTAACTTAATTACAAAGTTTTCATCTGCCTTTATTTGAAGATAATCTGCTTTACAATCATCTTTTATTATCACTTACTTACAAGTGAGATTGGTGATTAAAAGGAAGCTATATAAATAGGCCTCTGTCTATTGATATTCATCTGAGTCTCATAGTAGAAAATGTTGGAAGAAGAAATTTAGCATGGAAAAAAATAATCACTTTACAATTGAATGAAAATGCTACCAATTTAGAATTTTCTATTGGATAATACTTTTTTCTTTTTTTCAAAGTCCTAAACTTAACCAGTAAAACATTTTATTTTAGATGGCAGTCTATTTAATATTTCATATGATGGATTTCTCTTACTGGGAAGGATACATTTCAACATAAAGACAAAATTTATTGTTTTTGGCTTATTTTTCCTCCAGAGAAGTAGCCTCTTATTTAGTAAGAAAACAGAAAAGTAAAGAGAAATTTCACCAGGATGTTCAAATCCAAAATAGTGAGATGTACAAAGAATGGGATGAGAAATAGAGAGCAAAGAATATGCCTGCCCCCGTACTAAATTCCATATAATAAATCCTATCAAGAGAAATAAATGTCAAGCCCAGAAGGACTTAGTTTTGAAATATCCAATTAAAGATGTTAATAAAGAATGTCTTGATTACAATCAGTTTGTCAACCCTGAGGTGTTTCCTTGAGTTTTACCATAGTAGAGAACTAAATTCAGCACTTTCTTTGAATATATTTTGAAGAAAACAAAATTGACCATGAATCAAAAACAGTAAGAAATTTATCAGAGAAAGTGTTCATAATTTCTAAAGTTGCAATACATTTATTTATTCTGTAAGGTTAACTTTAATAAGTGTTTGTATTTAAATATGGAACATTTCTATTCACATTAACACTTCTCAAGATAGACAAAAGAAACCCAATAATAACAAAATACCATTAAGTTTGAGTGAAGCACTATCTAAGCATCTATATTTTAGTAAAATAAGAGGAAAATAAAAGTATCACCTTTAATAAATTTAAAATAGAGAAAGTAGATTTGGCGACTAAAAATTCTGAGTAAAAGTGTTGGGAGCTAGGTGGGTATGGCAATTAGTAACAGAAAATCACAATCTAAAAAGCCTTAACTGGACATTTTTTGAAAATTTACTAATTCACTTAACAAGAATGTCACTTAATAAGAAGCTTAGAGAAGGACAGAAAAGGACAACTCCAGGGTTATTTCAGTGACATGATAAGAAAATGAACAGCTTGGTATTTCCCCATATCTGGCTGTACCCCCAAATGCCCACACTTACTGAGTTTGCTATTTGGCTTACCCAGAGTTCCAGACATCACACTCAGACATGGGGATGATGACCACCATCAAAAGAGATATAAGTGAAGAAATCTTTTCCAGGTGTTCACCCAATACATTTTTCTTCACAGACAATGGGCCAAAATTAAACGTATTTCCATACTTCAAAATCATTGACTAGTAAAAGAGAACCTCTGTGATTGGCTTAGAGAAATCGGAATTCACTTCCCAGTACTAGAGATAAGTCAAATTCTCTGAGTGCAAAGGAGGGTGAAAACTTGAACAAATTCAAGAGACTTTTGGGAAGAGGTTAGATAGTAGAGAGAGCTGGGGTGGAGAGTGGATTTCCATAGGCCACCTCAAATATATATTATAATATAATCTTCTGTTTTTAAACAATATAAATAATCTTTCTTGGAAGATTTGCATTATAATTATGAACATAATTATCAAGATGGAACAAATATAGTGATAGTTTACTTTTATTCTTTTATTAGAAAATCATTTATTGGTTTCCTACCAGTTGCCAGGGATTCTGCTAGAAACAAGGAATAAAATGTTATTTTAATTCTGATGGGCGTAGATGTTACAGGTATCATTAAAAACAACTTTGCTACTTAGACTCTAAGTTATTTTGCTTATAATTTGTAGTCTATTAAAAATTAATTTAAAAAAATTATCTCACAAGGAGATCATCACTTTTCCTGGCCCTGAGGTAAAGTGACATAGGGGACAATGCCACCAAATTGAATTCTTCAATATATAAAACAGGAAGTCTCATAGGAATGTTTTATAAAGTTTTTTTAACATGGCCAATGATATAAAGGCAAGGGACATACACACACACACACACACACACACACACACACACACACACACACGCATACACCCTCAAGTCTAAAAAGGGCAAAACAATGATGACAAGCTGGCAGCATAACTGTCAAATAGTCTTGTTTTCTAAATAAACAGTGGAGTGTAAATATGTTTTAATATGATCAGGAAATGTTGAGGTAAAGTTAAGCAAAGCAAATGTCTTTACTAAGGAACTTCTTAGAGTTTTTGCTATGTTAAGATGCGTTAGTCAAAATAGATAATATTTATTGAGAATTTACTGAGTGTCACATACTGGCATACAGGGCTTCAAATATTTTACCTAATCAACCAAATAATCCTATCAGGTAAGTACTAATTGTACTTTTATTTTAAGATAAGAAATCTGAACCTAGCTAGAAGCTGAGCTGGGGAAAAAGGTCAAGTAGGAAGCAGGTGGACATCTTCTGTTTCTTCAAGAGCCTACACAGTTTGTGCTCATGGATCAGCAGAATCAACATTGTTAAAATGTCTATACTACTCAAAGTGATTTACGGATTCAATGTAATCCCCATTGAAATACCAATGTCATTTTTTCACAGACCAAGAAAAAATAATTATATGCTTCTTATGGAACCAGAGAAGACCCCGTATAGCCAAAGCAATCTTAAGCAAAGAGAACAAATTAGGAGGCATCAGTCTACCAGACTTCAAGCTATACTAAAACAACATGGTACTGGCACAATAACAGAGATATAGACCTTTGGAACAGGACTGAGAACCCAGATATGAAACCATCCTCCTATTGTCATCCAATCTTTGACAAAGCAGACAAAAATATACACTGGGGAAAAGAATTTCTATTTGATAAATGGTGCTGGGAAAATTGGATAGCCACATGCAGAAGATTGAAACTGGATCCACACCTCTCACCTCTCACAAAAATCAGCTCACAATGGATAACAGACTTAAACCTAAGACATGAAATCATATGAATTCTAGAAGAAAAGGTTGGAAAAACTCTTATAGATATCAGCCTAGACAAAGAATTTATGAAGCTGTCCTCAAAGGCAATCACAGCAAGAACAAAATAAATCAATGGGACCTGATCAAATTAAAAAGCTTCTGGGCAGCCAAGGAAACAATCATTAGAGCAAACAGACAACCTACAGAATGGGAGAAAATATTTGCATACTATACATCTGATAAAGGGCTAATAACCAGAATCTACGAAGAATTCAAGCACATCAGTAAATTTTTGCCCATTACAAAGTGGGCAAAAGACACGAACAGAAGATTTTCAAAAGAAAATAGAATAATGGCCAATAAGCTTATGAAAAACTGATCAACATCTCTAATCATCAGTGAAATGCAAATCAAAACCACAGTGAGATATCACCCAACTCAAGTAAGAATGGCTCTTATCAAGAAGTCCCAAAACAGCAGATGCTGGCATGGATACAGAGAGAAAGGAACACTTATGCACTGTTGGTGGGACTGCAAACTAGTACAACCTCTATGTAAAGTAGCATGGAGTTACCTCAGAGAACTAAAAGTAGACCTACCATTTGATCCAGCAATCCCACTACTAGGTATTTGCCTCAAGGAAAAGAAGATATTTTATAAAAAAGATTCTTGCACTCGAATGCTTATAGCAGCATAATTCACAATTGTAAAGATGTGGAATTAACCCAGTGCCCATCAATACATGAGTGGATTAATAAAATGTGGTAAATGTATACCATGGAGTACTACTCAGCCATAAAAAATAGTGAACTAATACCTTTTATAACAACCTGTATAGGACTGTAGACCATCCTTCTAGGTGAAGTATGGCAAGAATGGAAAAACAAACACCACATGTACTCAGTATTAAATTGGAACTAATTGATCAACACCCATGTGCACATATGGTAGCAAAACTCAACAGAAACCAAGTGGGTGGGAGGGGGGAGGGGGGGATGGGTAACTTCACACCCAACTGGTACAATGCACACTATCTTGGTGATAGGCACACTTATATCTTTGACTCAAACTGTACAAAGTCAACTCATGTAACCAAAATGTTGGTACCCCCACAATATTCTGAAATTTTTAAAAAGGAGCCTACTCAGACTTCAGAATTCTTTCCATAGCTGGAGAGTTTTCTAGAAATAAGGTTAAGATTTCCCTCTGAAAGCAGTCCTGGGTCATTCTTCCATATACAGCATAACCATAATAATTGTAATTTAGAACATCGTTAAGCCGATGGACCCCTCACAAAAAAAAAATGAAAATTTCGATAAAGTATCCATACAACATCCATATAACATGATGCCCTATTGAACTAAATTATGTACCCCTAAGTTATTAAATACTTGGCCTTTTACATTGGATACTTACACAAGCCCATTAAATGATAGGTTTCTACAAAAGTGATTTTGGTTTTTGGTTAGTGAATGTAATTTTAAGAGGCAAGCTTCTTATTTTTACCATAAACATGCCCTATACATGTTTATGTCATCCTGCAAAAGCAAAAGACTTGTATATGCTTGTAAATTTAAATAATAAATTTCAAAATTATTAAAATAAACATAAACAAAGCAGCATATAGTTTGACCTATTTGCAGTTTATAGTAACAATGCATGTATTTATTATAATATTAAAGTACAGTTACCCTAAGAAAAATGGCCTTAATATACAAATGACACTTAAAATCTTCCACCCCCAAATTCCAAGTGTAGTAGTTTTGCTATTAACATACAGGAGAAAAGAACAAAGTTATACAAAGGGAGCCTTGTATATTAATAATTAGTTTGTTTTTATAAGGGCCTTTAGGAAAAAATCAAAAAGTGATAAAAACATAAGCACATAGCATGCATAGAATAGGGAAAAATGAAGTAAAAATAATATTCAAGACTTTAATATCCCTCCTAGCTTGTAAAAGTATCTAGTATATTACTTTATAGAATTAAAAAGATATACAATTGAACTAGATGTTTTGAAATTGGTCATATTAATATTTAATATGCTAACATTTGCAATATTGAATTATAGAGGAATAAAATAGGCTGTCTTAATATGATTTAGAGACACTAAATTGTCAAATAATAAGGATGTATTTAAAATAGATTTTTTTTTTGTTAGTTTTAATCTTGAAAGTAGCTATAACTGAGCCTTGGAGCATTTAACAATATTTAATCTGTGAAACATGGCAAATGGTAAATCCTTGCATAGCTTGGAAGGAAACATATGCTCTATAAGAGATAAGTGTAAATATGTATATTCTGAGCAGTATTTGATTTTTAATCTCAAGTTGTTTGGGGTGAATTGCATTTTTGAATTTTAAGCATTTTGTTCAGCTTATTGCAGTAAATTCTCATGCTTCCACAATTATTACTTCTTACAGGCATTTTTGCAAGGAAAAGAATACCAAATCTTGTTATCACATTAAATAGCCTTATGAGGAATTGTCAACTTTTATTGCTATATTTCTTCCTTTCACATCAGCTTCCTTTACGAGGACTGTTTGCTCTATCAGTCTGGTTTATATCATGCTATTATACATTAATGTTTGCTATGTAAATTGGAATATGGTATCTTCTTCAGTGCATGGAACACTGTGTCTTGCATGCTTTGATAATGTCACAATACGAGTACACTACTGGTGATTCAATGTATATGAAAAGATTGCTGTCACTCTGAGTATTTTCTAACAGGGATCTTTCTTTCAGACATATTTAAAAATGATAATTTACATGGTTCTCTCCATGAACATCTTACTATACTATATTGAGAAATTTGTACTTGTAAATATAAACATTTTGTTCTCTCTTGAGGAATTTGAGTGGCAGCTATTCAATACTGAAACTGGATCATCAATATCCACCTACAATTTGTCAGAAAATATGTTTAAAGATTCATCTAAGACTATGGTGTGAATCTATTAATAGTAAATGACACTATTGACAATTTCAAATTTAGGACTTTTTCCTCATGAATGTAAACTAGTAAATAAACATTTTGTAAGAAAAAGTACATTTCTGTTGCCATTCTTTTGTGCACGCATACATGTAGTTTAGCAAAGTAAAACACAATTCTGTTGAACTTTTTCAACTTCACCTAAACATGAACTTTCTTATCAATTCTTTAAGCATTGTACATAGATTTTTTTTCAGACATCATTGGATTCAAACATCTAATCTGGAGCTAAAAGTATAATAACCTGCAGCACGAAGTCACCTTGAGCTTTGTTTGGAAAAAAAAATGTCTATGATGTTTCTCCTGAGATAAAATGAGGCAAGGTAAAGTTGGAATGATTGCCTGACCATCCTGGTTCTAATATCTTGGTAAACTTCATACATTTTATCTAGTTTCTACCACCAAAGTTCAGTGCATGCATGAGCATAAAAGGTAAATTATACTACAAAATCCCTTTATTGATGAGGAAAAAAACTTTACATGAGATGGGAAATTGCAATTACTCTTAGTCAAAAAACAATATACAACTTTCTATTCCTGTCTCCATTCATCTAATCACCCATCATGGAATATTGGCTACAGTAAATCATTATTGTGTTTGGGATGATCTAACAGATACAAAATTATTTTTGTGGCACCCTGGTAGAGGGACACCTCAAAGAAATAAATAGCAATTCTTGAGAGATTTTGAAGAACTAAGGATGCCTTGCGTAGCTTTGGATGGCAGAAGACATGTTCTCTTAAAATTTTGTGGACAGGGAAAACACCACATTCCTAATTACTAATGTTGATTTTTAATTGAATTGTTTCTTATCCAAATATGTTCTGGGCTTAGAGGATACTGCATTTGAAAAGAATTAGTGTGTTTAATAATTCTCAAGAACATATTTAGACCAACTAACATAAAAGTAAAATCAATTCTCTACCTAGGCACTAAAGGCCTGATCATTCAATCAGGGTTGTGATGCTTAATTTTTTTGTGTCAACGTGACTGGAATAAGGAATGCCCAGTTAGTTGGTAAAACATCATTTCTGGGTGTGTCTGTGAAGATGTTTCCAGTAGCCATAAGCATCTGAATCAACAGAGAAAGTAAAGATCCACCTTCACCAGTGTGGGTGGGCACCATCCAACCTGTTGAGACACCTAATCAAACCAAACAGCAGAAAAAGGGAACATCTCTGTCTTCCTGAGCTGGGGCATCCATTTTCTCTGGCTCTTGGATAACAGAGCTTCTTGTTCTTGAGTCTTTGGACTTGAACGGAATTACACCCCAGCTCTCCTGCTTCTTCAGCTTTCAGATGGCATATCTTGGGACTTCTCAGCCCCCACATTCACATCAGCCATTCTCATAATAACTCTCCTCTTATATTTCTGCATATATCCTATTGGTTCTGTTTCTCTGAAAAATCAAGACTAATACAAGGGGACACAATCTAGCATGAAAAACTTCCTCAGCTAGGTTTTGGAATCCCACCCCATCACTGTCATTCCCCTAAACTTTTTTTTTCTTTAGAAGATGATTTGGCAGGAGGTAGAGGTGCCTTCTATTATTTCAGAATGTCTCCTCAAAGAAGGCCGGAATGACACCAGCTTTTCAGATTCCACGAGCTGCTTCAGCCTACAAAATCTACCTTGGTACTGAGCACTGTCTCTCTCCTCAATTTTATTTCATCTTCCAAGAAATGTTGGAGTAACTTCAGTTTAGCACTGGGAGTCACCTATCCTGAGAAACTCCTCAGTCCAGCAAGCACATCTGTCTATGACTCTGGCCTGTACACTAAGCTCCAGCCCTGTATTTTTGTCTTCTGTCCCTCAGGACCTGAATGCTCAAGTAGTATTTCATCCTCAACAATACACAATTTATTTTAATGATAAAAGCTAACAAGTATTTAATGTGTACTATATGCCAGGCACTGTTATTAGCTCTTTTATAATATTAACTATTTTAATCCTTAGAATTTCAAACCAAACAATCTTCTGAGTGCTTGCTCTTTTTCAAAGATGAGAAAAAGAGGCACAGAGAAAAAAATAACTTGTGTAAGTTCTCATGGCTAGTAAATAGCAAAATAGGAATCAAAGACTAGCTCCAAAATACTCAGATTTAGCCAACACATGGTACTAATCCTTGTACCACATGTAATAATGATGTTTTTCTTTTGGGTTTTAATAATAATAATAATAAATATCCTAGCCACTTAGGCTAAAAGTCTTAGAATATTTTTCACTTCTTTTACTTTGCTGATTCTATTAAATACAATGTCTCTCCTCTAGGTTCTCTTTTGTCTACTACAACTATTCCTGGTCTAACTCAGGTATTTATTTCTACCTGCTGGGGCAAATATAATATTCTCCTGTGGAGATATCTTCATATGAGCACAGATAAAACTGTTGCATTCTTGTAATGGCAATAATCATGTTACACTGTATAAATGTAGCACAATTTATTTGTAAAATGTCTATACTTTGTATTATCTTCCTTTTTAATCTTTGCCAATATGGCATTAGGAAAACTGGAAGTTTCCATATGTGTTACAAATGCTTCCAGTTTTTATGCTTTTTAACTTTTTAAAACATATTTTTTTGCTATCTGAGAGTTTTGACTTTCTGTTTGTTCAAATAATTCATTTTTTTCTCAGCAGCTTCTCTGTTTTCTGATATGCATATTAATATTACTCATATGCAAAAAGTACAGCTCTATTTTATTCTGCTACTTTTTTGTTTATGTGTGCATGAGTATTTACCTGTGTTTGGGGTGTTTATCATGGTTATTGTTTGCTTTGTGTTGTTAGTTTGTCTTACGTTTAAATCTTTGCTCTATCTAATATTTATTCTTATACAAGGTAAAGCAGAAATTAGGCTCCTTTCCCCCCTCCACATGCTGCTGCAAGTGGTCCCAACGCAGTATATTGAAAATATTTCCTCCACGGATTTGAAATGCAACTTCTATGATAAACTAAATTTGTAGAGATTCTCAATTAATTTTCTTGGGGTTTCTAGTTATACATTTATGTTAATTATAAATAATGATACATTTTCCCTTCTCTTTCAAAAATATCTGTTTTTTTCCTTACCTAATTTCATTATCATCTATACTCAAAATACAGTAAGTCTGGTGATAGTGGAAATCCTTATCATGTTTCTAATTTTAATGAGACTATTTCTAACTTTTATCATTAAGCTTTATATTTAATATTTTAATTTTAGTTAGATTTTAAAAAGCAATATCATCAATTTTTTTCAGCATCTATGAAGATTATCTGTTCTTCTAATTTGACCTAACACCAAATCATAGGGGCTCTTTGCAAAGTCACCCTGTTTGGATGTATTGTGTGCTTCTTTTAACAAACTACTTAATTCTATTTGTAAATATTTTATTTTGTCTTAGCACTAATACAAATATTTATAGCAGAAATGGGTCTGTAGTTGTTTTTTGAGGGAATGTATTTATAAGGCCTTAATATTAACTTTGGAGTACACTTTGTAAAAAGTGTTTGGAAGCTTTCTTTCTCTAGGTTACAAAACAGTTGAAACTGCTGTAGCTAACAGCATCAGCACCACCTGGAGCTTGCTAGGACCTTAGATATCACCCAGACCAATGGAATCAGAATCTGTATTTTAATATCATCTCTAAGTGACTGTAAGTTTGAGAACACTGGTGTTCAATACTATATTAAATAATATAAGAATTTTATGTTTTTGAAGGCTTAGGAGAATTCACCTGAGAAAAATGCCCCAGTGCTTTGTATGTGTTTATATTTGGAGAGGGCAAGGGGCAGTTGTTTGACAACTTTTCTCATTTTTTAACCCCAAAGTTGATCTGTTTATTTGATCTATTTTAGAGTCAGTTTGCCTAATTTAAATTTTCTTAGAACAAAAACACATCAAGATCTGCATAAATGTAAGCAAAGTATTGTTTTATTTATTTTAATGTCTTATAAATGTTTTATTTTTCTTTCTTTTTAGTATAAATTTTGTGCATTTAGGCTTTCTCTTTATTCTACATTATGTTACTTGTTGATTTGCTTTGATTTTCAAAGAAACAAACTTGTATGTGTTGGTTAGTTTGATGGTGTTCTTGATCATCAATTTCTGTGTACATATTTTACTTCTTCCATTTCATTCCTTATCTTCAATTATTTTCCTAATTTAAAATATAATTTGTAATTTATGTATTCCTACTCTTTTTTGTCTAATAGTTTATGCTTTCCTTTTGGCATAGACTTTACTAAAATCTGTAAATGAAAATATGCCATTTTAAATTACGATTAATGTTTGAAATTGCCATCATTCCCAAGCAATCCTTTAATTTCTGATTTCCCCTTTGACCCAATTTGTGGAAAACAGGACTTATTCAAATTGATTTTGTTGACTTTTGAGCTGCCTCGTTTTGTCATTATGCCTAGTTTCCTAGCACTTTTGTCCCGCAGTGCGATCTGTGCTATTTCAACAGTTTGGAATTTAAGACGATGTCCTTTAAGGATGAATATCTGGCAAATGTTTCATGGGAACTTGAGAAGATATTTTATTTTAGGATATAGTTTAATGTGTATTCAGTTTATTCTAATTATAATATTATTTGTATACTTAAATTTTTTTGTTTACTTCATCTGTCTTGGACTGAGATAAACAAAAAGATTTAAGGATACAAATAGCTTTCTTGGACAGATTTGTCTAATTTTACCTGTGCTTCCTGCAAGTTTTACTTTATAGATCTTGATTCTATGTTTTTGGTGTAGAAATATTCATGCCAAAGAGATGTTCATTTTGAATTGCATTTTTTTATCATTATAAGATATTTTTTTAAGTTCTTGCTACAAATTCAACCTATACATATATTCATCACTATTCTCTTTATTGTTAATTTTTGGCATTTGCTTCATCTGTTTTTAGTTATATTTTTACTTTTATCCAGAGATTTAAATATAAATTTGTTTTAGAATTATCTAAGTATAGTTTATATATTCTATCAAATATATAGTCTGATAATACTTTTTATATACTAATAAATTTATCCTAGATACCTAGGTATCCTATCATATCCTAGTGATATGATAGATAATTGTGTCTTAATTCATCATCTCAATTTATATTAGATTTTCTGTTTTAAATAGTTCCTGTTTCTATCATTACTTATATTTTGATGGGGAGGGAGAAAATGAGGCCTGAAAGGGAGCCAGAGCATCTTTTTGAATAGGGCTTTGTGGATCGTAGTAAGGATTTCGGATTGACCTAAGTGTGTTAGGGAGATTTCTAAGAAAAGAACTGAAATAATTAAATATGTTAATAACATTGCTCAAGATGCTGCATGAACTGCTTATAGGAGAGCAAAAATAGAAGCAGAAGGAGAACTGGAAGTTATTTATACCATTTAGGCAAAGATGGTTTGGTAGACAAAGAAGGCAGCAATGGAGGTGGAGAGAAATGATTCCAACAGATTCCACATTAACGGATTCAACCGTGGATGGAAAATATGAAACAAATTTTTAAAGATTAAAAATAGCAATACAACAATTAAAAATACAAATTAAATAAACATTTACATTATATTAGGTATTATAAGTAGTCTAGAGATAATTTAAAGCATACGAGAGGGTGTATGTAGGTAACATGCAAATACTACACCATTTTACATCAGTGATTTGATCATCTGCAGATTTTGGAATTGGGGGAAGGGTTCTGGAACCAATTCCCCAGGGATACTGAGGGAGGCTTGTATTAAAGTAGGATATATATGACATCTGAGAGATTGTCAAATATGTGAAATATGACTGAAAAATAATTGTTATCCTTTTCTGAGCAATGGTGAGCTTTATTTGTGAGCTAATAAAGACAGGGAGGAGCATATTTGGAGGTAGAAGAAATAGAAAAATTAGATTCTTTTTCTGAAACCCATAGGTTTGCAGTGTCTATTGGAAATTCAAGTGTAGACATTGAATAGGCAGTTCAATGAGGCTGAGGCCAGTGGTAGCAATTTAGATCTGGTCACCTAGATGTGAGTTTAAAGACCTGATGAGAAATGCACGGGAGTCTCCAAGACTTCCAATGTTTAGAGGTAGGAAGATGAAACATACCTATTAAAGGAGGCTGAGGCAGCCAATAAAGTTAAAGGAGGACCAAGCAGATAGTTCTCTGGTAGCCAAGTCAAGAAATTGTTTCAAGGTATTAAACACACTATGACAGATGCACTTTTAAGTTTTGCCACTAATACCTTGGATGAAGATGAAATCCACTCATAATTGAGAGTAGAAATGAGAGATATCAAGTTAAGATGGAGATATCATATCAGACAGAAAATCGATTAGGTATTTTCCAAGAAAGCAGACTCCCTGGAATATATCGCAGCAAGAATGGAAGTTAAAACCTTAAGAACTAGCACATTATTCAGCTCCATAATTTTCTTTGAATCACTTCCCGACATGAGGATTCAAGGGTTTTAACAAATCAGCCCATCTGGAAAAATTTATTTCTTGCACAGAAGATGCTAAATTAAAGATATTTTAACTCTATCCTTACTGCCTAAAAATTCCACTCTTTATCTTTCAGCCAATGCGATCTGGCTCTTTCAATTCTACAGCCTCATCTGAAGTTTTTTTTCCTTCATTCTTCTATTCATCTATTCTACATCCCAGCCATAACTGATTTTTTAAAAAATAATTATAATTCCATAAAAACAATATGGATTCTTTTTATTGCCCTTTGTATATACTATCCTTTCAGAAATTTCCTCCTAATTTTGTTTCAAGAATTTAATAAGATAATTCCTTCAAAATGTGCATGATATGAGTAGTAAATTCTGCTTACATATCAAATCTTCAGTTATGCTTCCTTTTATCTTCTGATTCTTTTCAATGCAAATTCAGTTACTTCCTTTTTAATATAATTTCTGTGTTTTTAGTGAAGTAAAATTCATAAAGTCCCCTAGACAGTGGGTGGCAGAGTTATGAGAATTGTCTGCCTCCAAATTTCATGCTCTTTCCACTATAGGTTGAAAATTTTTTCCACTTAATTCATATCCATTTCCTATTTTACAAATTCTTAATAGTTTCTCTCATGTTGCTTCTAGACCAAGGGAAGCCATTTCATTCAGAAATAAAAGAAATCACCACTATTTTACTCCTGTTTCTTTTTAAGCAGTTGAATGGCTAGAAGTGTGACAGTTCTGAAGCCTAGAAGCTTTGACAGGTCTTTTTCACATAAAAAGCACAATATTAGGAAGTAGATACCAATTTATAGCAGGTCCTCAAATAATGTCATTTGGGTCAATGTTGTTTCATTATAACGTTGATGAGAAAAAATATTAATTCTGGCTGGGGCCACTGTCTGTGGGGAGTTTGTAAGTTCTCCCTGTGTCTGTGTGGGTTTTCTCTAGGTACTCAGGGTTCCTCTCACACCCAAAGCTGTCCACGTTAGGTGAATTGACTGTCTACATCGTCACGGTGTGAAAGTGGGCGTGTGTGAAATCGTCCTGTCCAGGACTGGTTCCTGAGCTGTCCAGGAGAGGCTTCGGCCACTGGCTCCAGCCACAACCCTAAACTGGAACAAGTAGGTAAATAATGATCATACTTGTTTTTATTAATCTTTCTTAAATATATATATCGCTCACATTTATTTCAATGGTTAATATTAGAAGTGTTTTGTATCTTTATTTAGAAGTTTGGTGAAGCTTTTGTGGTTTCATTAGCCTTCATTTCACTGAAAGTTGCAGTTTCCAATAAGCTATTGATGATGTTAAGTGAGGACTTACTGTACTAGATAAGGTCTTCCTAGAAATCTCAATAACGTTTTACTTTTGGAAAGTTAAACTTTAAAGAAAATAACTTTTAGCTGAATAAAAGAAAAGCGAAACATCTAATTAGACAAGCTACCTTAGTCCAGATTACAAAAATAGGGGTCAGGAAACAGGCTCAGAACTAGTTTCAGGAAATTTCATAAAAATAAAATCAAAATAGAATATAATATAAATAAATGATACCAAACTTAATATGACTAGTGAGGATTTGTCATATAGATCCCAAACTTACCACAAACAACAGCATCAATTTTAGGAAAGCATCAGTTGCAGTGGCCTAATTTTATGGGGATATTTTATGCATAAATAATAAGTACAAATATGATCACTCCTCATAACTCCCACCCACACATTCCTTGAATAAGAAAGTGTTTCACTAATTTTAAAACTATTTATTTTCATTAATACTTCTGTTTTCATTCAAATATAAATTGTAAGTAGTGTGTCGTCCATTTATCGTTCCATTTTAATACAGTTTTTAAGAGCACGGTTATCTTGGCAGGTTGACAATAGTTGTATACAGTGATTAACCACATTAATTTGAGCCATTAGTAAAGAAAGTTGCATTTGAAGCACTCATCTGAGAGATTATGGTATTAATTTGTGGTTTGTATTTGGTGTCCCGATTGAAGGGGTAATGCAAAGGTAATGGTTAAAAAGTAAAACAAATTTGCTGCTAGTACATTTTTAAGTGAAAGATTTAATAGCTCCAGGAACTTCTCACATTGCTGACCTCTATTTTCTTTAATTTCATGGAGCCATCATTAAATAGGGAGAAAAGACATCAACTGTTTATCTTTAGATACATTTGGCCACATCTATTGTCACGAAAAAATAAAAAAACTATTTGTGTGGAATTGTTGCGCTAAAGAACTGAGTATCTCTGATTTAAACTGGAGTTTTAGTCCATATTAATGGAAGCCTCCTTTTTCTTCTTAACCTGAGCTTTAGATACATGAATGGAGACTTTTCTAAATCTTTTATTCATAAAATATGAAGGAGCTATTTTTGTTAAAAGAATAAATTTGTAATCTGCATGTATATGTAAAAGTTGATGGGTGATGATTGTAGAGAATGGATCTTAAGGGTGACCAATAGTGAGCGTCTAAGGGAATAAATCTGTTAGGGATGACATATGTATGTATTCAACAGATTTACAAAATTGGCTTAATATCCTGGGTGCCTATTCTTTCCATACCAGCAATATGCTTTCTTGTGAATATCCTGTCTAAATATTTCAGTTTTTTTATTAAAAAACATAAAGAAAACTAACTTTTTTAAAAAGAACCACTTATACCCCCAATCGATGGGGCCCAGCCTTTTGCAATATATTAAATTTCCATTGTCACTTCAGAGATATTTTTTCACGTTTATATAAAAACACAATAATGCTATTGATAAAGTTTTATGATTCTTAAACATTTTTCAGATTTAGCTGAAATATTATCCTCTGTAGCATGAGAATTAGGGTTGAGTGGCTGCCTACAGCTCTTCTAATCAGGCAAGCATGAAGCCAACATAAATAGACCAACAAGTGTCCAATTCCAACTGACCCTCCTGAGTCAGCGAGTATTATAGCTATGCTATTCTATTAGTGTCAATAATTCACACTCTCGTGACACAAATCTTAAATGTAGATATGCAGATCACCACATTTGGCTACATGAAAAAGCCAACCAACTATTTCTGATGGTGTACTGCTATTTTACAGACTGACCAAATATTTATGGAGTGTTATATGACAAGACAGATACCGCATTTTATCAGGTGAGCCTATGAAACTTCCATTCTTTAAATAGTATTTTCAATATCTTTTTATAAAGCAAGACAATCCAAAAATTATGCTAGGATCAAGTAAGATGACATTGGTGTCATAAGGTAGCATAGGGATTAGGAAAGAAAATAAATCACATTTTGTTTTGATGACTAGGAAAGCTTAATATTGTGTTTATTTGGGCCTTGAAGATTGGATAGAATTTACAGATACAATGTAAAAAGACATAATTTATGTAAGTAACTTATACCTCATATATGAAGGTCATGGTTAGAAGGTTGACTTTTGGTTCTCTTTGAATAAATAGGCAATATGGTTTTACTATAGTTTACAAAACATTTCCATACAATTGGGGAAATTATGAAATCCATTGCCTAAATTATGGATTTTCTTGGATGTTTAAGTGAAGGAAACTTTAACTTCAAACCAAATAGTTGGCTTTCCAATCCAATTTGCTAACCATTTCCTTTTTGCTGCCTATTTTTAGACTATTTAATTGTTCCAAATCAAGAAGGTTAGGAGAAGAACAGAAGGATAATTTCGATTTAGTCAGTTTTGCTATTTGTTAACTCTAGTACATGTTCTGGTACAGAAGGTGATAGGAAATAATGATCTTTGGTAATTGTCTATGGATAATGCTAAGTGGCTGCATGCCGCAGCTGATGGCAGAATGCTGCATCTGTGGCTGTTTCTATGACTCCAGGATTATATTTCTATATCAGAAATAGCTTTATGTGAGTTCCAGGGGTTAAAGAGTCCATACACACATCTGTGTATTTTAATTACACATGCTACAACTGTCCTACGTTACAGTGGATAAATGAGAATTATTTTTTGTTTTTCAGGGCTTTGAAGTTTATTTATTGTCATTAAATTGCATTAATTTTTTTTTTAATTTTTTAAATTTATTTCAGCATATTATGGGGGTACAGATGTTTCTGTTACATATGTTGCCCTTGCCCCCACCTCCCTCCCTAAGTCCGAGTTTCAAATATGTCCATCATTTGGGTGGTGCACATTG
>CAUYSK010011195.1:0-35853 GCA_963575035.1 Avahi laniger | reverse complement strand
ACAGAATAAGAGAAAATATTTGCAAAAGACACACCTTATAAAGGACTGTTATCCAAAATGTATAATGCAGTCTTAAAACTCAACAATAAGAAAGCAAACGACCCAATTAAAAAGGTGGAGATCTGAATAGGTACCTTACCAAAGAAAATACACAGGTGGCAAATAGGCACGTGAAAACATGTCCAACATCATATGTCACTAGGGAATTGCAAATTATAACAGCAAGGAGATGCCCCCACATACCTATGAAAATCACAAAATTCCAAAACACTGACAATGTCACTAGCTGATAGTGGGGGAGCTGAGGGTGTGTGAGGGCGGGAGTGATAGAGGAACTCTTTGCACTTCCTATTCAATTTTGCTGTGCACCTAAAACTGCTCTAAAAAATAAAATCTGTTTAAAAATATATGTATACTAATAAAATAAACCCACCCCTTTTACTACAATTTAAATAATTTATAATTGGATGAACTTACTAGAAGAAACACACATACACACACCCCTACGCATCCCAATTTGAGAATGTCTGATCTTAATTTGACAAATAACAGATTTTCTAAAAAGTTCTAACTCATTTGCCACTCTAAAAGATTCTGGCTCTTTCATAAATAGTTTATCAGAAAAATGAACATTTATGCAAAATGCTTCTCATCTAGAATTTAGTGGAATTGGAAAAGAAAGACCAGGAAGTACCATCCGCCTTCACCCTGGCCCCTGCCCCAGGCACGCACGTTCACGTTGCCTGTATTCCTTTCCTGCTTAGGAAAACAAGACATGTAAACATTTTTTTTTTTTTAGGAATTCACTGGACATCTGATGAATGATGAGAATTTGTCAAAAAAATTTTGTGTCTCTGGTAACTAATAAAGAAAAGCACAGAACAAACCGTGCTTTATGTTACAAACGAAAAGTACAGTAAACTAAGTGAAACACCGTGTCAACAGTATAGCTATTTAGAAAAATCCCTTGGTCATATATCAAATAGATTAAGGTCCAAGTTGAAAATTTACATGCACTTTATAAAACCCACCAGTTCCTTGGAAAGAATCTGAATTTCCCATGTGTATACTACATAAATTTCACAGGCATAAGCAATCCATTTGTCTTCATTTAGCCTTCAACCACTTCATTCCCAAGGAATTTCTTAACCATTTAAATAGAACTTACTTCTGAGATGGTATATTTCTCAGCATAGAGTTTAACTTCCCAGAAGCCTGAGGCTTAAAGGAAAAATGTGGACCATCTTGGGAGATTATGGATAAATTATAGTGAGGTAATTTTCACAAAATGCCCTGGGGTAGGAATGACCCTCTGAGAGGCGGTATCAATGAGGGAAGGCACAGGAGGGCCCATCAGGCCATTTTCCTAACCTCCAAGTACGACTGCACCGTCTACTGGCCTGGATCACATGAGGTCTAACTTGCAGGGAGGCTTTGGAGCAGTCCCCCTGGGGAGAATTTTGACTGTTATCTGGAAGGGTACAGTCAGGATATTAACACTGTCTGGTTATTTACAGGGAGAATTTAATATAGACAATTGTTAACCAAGTTTTAAACAACTGCAAAGGCAAAAAGGAGACATTGAGTTGTCCCAGAGGAAGTAATTAAGAGAAGTAGCTACCGCTCCAGAGGCTGACGAACAAGTTAAGAGTTTGGGATTGCTAGAATTTAAAAGCTTAGAGGAGTCATCCTGCAGAACTGGGAACCAGAGCTGTGAGTTGGGGGAGGCTGCTGGCTGGTGCTGGCTGCTCGGAAAGCTGCAACAAGGCGGGGCTGCTTCGGAGAGTGTGGATGAAACATCCAGAGGGAATAACTAATTCTGGGATGACGTGGACAGCAACAGGAAGCAAAGCAGGAAGGAGTAAATTCCTTCTCCCTTATTCCTTTGCGTCTCCACTAGTAAAGAACCAAACAGAGAGACACATGGCAAAAATGAAACGTGACTTACAGGGTCCCAGCCCCAGCATCTGAAAGCAGAGTAAGGAAGATTGGTTTGTGCTGAGAGTCGACAGTGTAATTGTCAACGTAGCATCTAAACTGAGAATTGGTAAGGCTTTACAAGTGGGGCTGGTAACTCTGCAAAAAGAGAGACTGTGTGGGCACAAGACAGCGGGACAGAACCTAGGAAATCAGTTGAGAGCAGAGAGTTGGATTAGGGGGCTTGATGATGGAGACATAGGCAGCTGAAAGCCTTCTCTCATCCTTTAACATCATTGGAAGGCTCATTGGCAAGATTCTTCAGTGAACTCTTTAGGATCTTGAGAGGGATGATAACTGTAGCAAAGTAAATGAGCTTGTCTCTCTCTTCCTTCTTCAAGAGGTATCTGTACCTTGGACCAAAAAAAAAGGAACAGCCTTGGTCTCCTATAACACAAAGACCCTTCCTACACTCTGAAATTACTGTTTAACAAACTGCTGCAGTTCTTAGATGGCTGTGCAGACTTTCTCCTAGCTCAGGGAGAGAGGAGTGATGCTCTGGTTTTCCTAAACACAGGATGCTGGATTCAGCATGTCTGGGGATGATCATGCATTGGAACAAAGTGTCTTGTCCCCTGTGACCTGGAGTTTCTCGCATTTATAGCAGAAAATGAATCACATATTCAAATGTCATTGTTGCTCTGTTTTTCTCCTAGTCATATGCCTATTATGACTTTAATCACAGCTTTCCTCCCGAGCTGCAGTGAAAGAGGAGTGAAGAATTCTACATCCTACTGTGATTGGAGTTTTATAGCAATACTTTACTGTCAGACTTCATGTTCTTCTGGAAAAAAGTGATATTTCATTCCAGTCAATATCTATTCCACTTTTCCTGAACACACACACACAGACACATTTAAAGTGATCTTCTATAAAAGGAGCAAGAGAGCAATAAAATAAGAATATTGTCAGAAAATATAAAAATGAAGATATAACAGCAAAACAATAAAATGCATATGCACTGAGCTGTTTATAAATGCAAGGGGCAAGGAAATAAAGTGGAAGTCACAGCCTGCCTCATTCACTCACGTCAGAGTAGAATGAATCATAAAAACAACTGACGTAGTGACTCAAACAGTAATTTAAGAAGAAATTTGGGAAGGAAAAGGATGAAAGGAGGAGCGGTCAACTCTATAAACCTTGAGAGTATCTCTTCATGCAAAACTAGTGGACCAAGGTGTGGCCAATCTCCTTCCAGCAATGAACCGTCACTGGGTGTCTCTGCAAACTGATGTGATGAAGACCTCCCCCTCCTCATTCTAAAGATGAGTAAGATAAATCGATCAACCAAATCTCAGTCTCTTTAGCTCACCATTTGCTAAAGGAGATGCTGAGACTTCCTGCTTTGGATAATAAACCCAGAGACATAGCTAATTAAGGAGTAGCAGGATCCTAAAAGATGGGTTACCTATTATTAATAGTTGTCCTGAAAGAAACAAACCAAAAAAAAGGCATCAAATTTAATGACAGCTGGTAGTTTCTGGAATTAATTAAGGAAACCAAACAATAAAAATGATTGTAAATCACTAAGTCTTCAAATCAAACTGACTACCCCAAGTATCTTCACCCAACAGAGGATCTAGGGAGAGATGCCTCAGCCCTTCTAGGACCTAGCACAACTGAGGAGCAAGTCAGGGCCATAGAATGGAGGTTCACAGCTATTTGCTCCTCTCAAAAACCTGGAAAGTTACACTTTACAGGGGGTGGGTTGGGGGGACAGGGAGAAGATATGTTAGGTAGACAGTGAGGGATTCTGGGTCTCCTAGGGATGAAAGTGGATGCTGTTGCCTTGGTGCAATTGCTCCACCTGGGAAGAAGGACGAGCCTGGGCCCCAGGCTTCCATCTTGGCCATGCCCCACTCTAATCTCCTGAGCAACTGCCATGCCTGGAGGAGAAAGGAATACCCTATGAATCTGCCAGTCAACTTGGTGTGTCAGCTGCAAAAGAATGCAGAGGACTCTCTAGCCCACGGACCAAGCTACACAGGTACCATAGAGTCCAGAAATTGACCTAGAATAACCTGCATGTGTAGTCATGCAACTCCCAACTGTCTAATGTGGTTCCATGGTGACATCTGAGCCACTAGGAAGGTCCCAATCTGGGCACTATGAAACAAAATGCAGATCACAACCAACCCCTTTTGTGTGCCCTTCTTTTTGCTCTCCCTTTGGTGCAACAATGGGTCCAGTCATCATCTGTGTTGTATGTATCACACTCTGTAAATCTATTTCTTGTTCTTGACCTGTAATCCTATCTTTCCCTCCTCAATAAACCTCATTTTTGTGCTTACCTAATTTTGGCATGTTTGATCATTCTTTGGCCATGAGCATGCCAAGAACTGACATTTCAGACTGAAACCTGACAGATAGAGGCCATGCTCCAGTGAGACAACTGCCTCGGATTGTAAGTTTACTTCTAAGTGAAGGTGTTTCACATAGAAAACCTTTAGGAAAAGGGAGAGAGAGCTCATTGCCTGGTTCCACAAGAAATACGGAAGATCCTTGGGGAGGGAGAGACTGTTTCATGAATTGGGGAAATAGCTGATAGCCACTCAGTAAGACACGTTTCTTTCCTACTCCCTGGGCACTGAGGCCAGAAAGAGCAAACTTGGGTATTTGGCCCAGTCAGCTACTCTCTGTTCCTTGAAAATGCTCTTCTCTTGGCTTCTATGACATTAACAATTTCCCCCACGATGCTGCAATCTGCTATGCTCCTCTTCCTCTGATGGCTATAAAGGGAAGATTGCTCCAGAGTTAAGTCTTGGGGCTTCTTTTCATTCTGCCTGCTCTTCTACCACTGTACACATGACCTCCTCCTGTCCTCTGGTCAACAGTTCCACATGTGCTGATCTCCTCCTGATAACCACTTGTGCGCACTCAACTCCTATTCAGTACATGCAACAGATACTAATACATCAAATACGTCTAAAACGCTCCCACTCCTCTCCCAATCTGTTCCTAAGGAGTCTTCCCAGTCTCAGCAAATGGCCCCACCTTGCTTAAGGCAAAAACTTAGAAGTTGTCTGTTTCTCACCCCCAAACCAATCCAGCATTGACTTTTTCCAGCTCTAAATACAATATATCTCTCCATTCACCCTTTTCTCCCCATCTCCACTGCTGTCCCTCTAATCCTAGCACCCCACCTCCCTGCCTCCCGTGATTATGGCAGTGACCTTATAACGATCTCACTGCTTGACTCCCATATACCTACAGCCCATGTTCCACACAACCCTGCTTCAGTGGTTATTTAAAACATGAATCAAATGGCGTCGCTCATGCTTAAAGCTCTCCAATGACTCTCTGAAATACTATAGAGTAAATTTAATACTTCTTCCATTGTTCAAAGCTCTGTAATACCTGTGCCTTTTCTCCCCCTCCAGCCACATCTCACATTTCTTCCTCCTTGAAATGCATTACACTTCAATTCTCAAAAGCTCTAAGTTCATATGCATCTCAGGGCCTTTGCCCTTGCAGGGTTTTGTTGTTTGCTGTTGTTGTTGTTGTTTTGCCTAGGACACCTTTCCTCTAAGATCCCTGCATAGCTGACTCCTTTTACATGTCTCAGCCTAAAAGTCACCTCTTTAGAGAAAAATTCCCTGACAAAACTTCCAAAAGTTTTAGAACCAAAGAGACCCTATAAAAATAGAATCACTTAAGGTCTTAGCTCTGGATATAGGGCCTGTTATGAAAAAGGACTGAGACCTAGGTAAGTCTATGCTTGCATTACTACAAGGTCAGATTCAATTATTTGCAACACAAAGGAGAAGTCCTACTCAGGGTTGGAGTGAAGATAAAAAGATAAGGATGGAAGATACAAGATGGGAAAAGATTCAAGAAGATACAAGAAGATAAAAGATGAGAATGCAACTGACCAGGATAAAGAGATTATAAAAGAAGAGGAGAGGAGAGAAGGAAAGAAAAGGGCATTGAGGATGAGAAGCCCTCCAAAAATAGTGGATAATTAGTGTCAGTGTTCTTTTCAATCCCTCTCGGTGCTAAAGGTAAAAAGTGACAGCTTGACCTCCTGAAAAGAATTGCTGGCAGCTGGAAAGCAAAGAAGAAAACTCAAAGAGCAGTTTTCCAAATAGGACAGCTACTGAACAAAAGGCTGTGACACTCAATTAGACTGGGATATTTATTTACCCAGCCAAATAATATGCTAGAGGCAGAGAAAGAGCTTCCTAAATCACCTAGACTAGGCTTACCACAGTTAATGAGGTTTGAAGATAAATACGAAAACCGTCCCATGATACAGAACAGGACGGAGAGAAAAGGGAGTGGTCACCATGGTCCTAGCCGAAAGTGAAGGTGACTGATTCTTAATAGGCAGAAGCTGTTGGGTGGTAAATCCTCCTGTCTACCTGCCAGTTCTCAGTCCACGTGTAGCTGGGCTCAGGCCCCAAGGTAGAAGTTGGCATGCCACAGTGGGTGACCATAATTGATTCAAATCAATTGAGTAATCAATTGATTCACTCTCAGAGTGCCCAAACCAATAGCCTCACTCAAGCTTCCTGGTATCCAAGATCAAGAAGCAGGGAAAGAGGAGAGCAGTTACCATCATGGGTGTCCCTGAGTCGCAACTCAGAACACCACACAAGGCTGTAACGTCTTGGGTTCTGTGTAACTCAAAGTCTATATTCTTCACAAGTTAAAGTTCTGATTCTAAATAAATCCACTTAAACCTGTGTTCATTTCATTTGTCTTTCCTTAAAAGAGAAAAAAATGTTTTATCATAATAAAATAAACTTCTTGATTTATACAAGAGGATGGGGTTAATATCCTGTAATCAGATACCTTATTGTGTTCAAATGTGAATAATTAAAACTACAAAACCGGAAACAGAAAATTTCATGGTTAACGTGTGTGTGTATGTGAGTATGCATGTGTGTCAAATGACTAGCTTGGCTAAGTTCCTTGTGACAATGTTTGCGTGGACATACACATTCTCTGCTTTTTCTCTTGGGTCATGCTGAAGATAAAAATTCACCACTGAGAATTTACAACACCACTATACTGTATGTAATTAATATATCCTTTGATCTGAGGTTTGCTAGAGAAATAGTGGACTTTGGAACTTAAAACTGTTAGTATAAATTAACTCACACACTTTATCAGCAACCCGTTTCTATTTCAGATGCAGTATCTTTTGAAATTTGAGGGGATGGGGGTTTTGCTTTTTTTATCAATAACACTTCGCATTTCAGTTGTGATTTCCTTGATTTGAGTAGAGATTCCTTCTTAGATTCTTTGGATTTCAAGCAAAATTTTCTCCTGCTTTTTAAGGAAAGAACTCTGTCTCAAAAGCAGTCTTTAGGGTTGGTTGAAGATTAAACACCGGCAAAGAGAAAAGAATTTGTAATGGCACCATGCCAACAGTTCAGAGTTAAAAGAAACTTTTTAAGCCTTTTAATAATTTGGCCTAAAGCCCCAACCCCCAGTTTGGCAGAACAGGTGGAGATAATAACTCTACAGCCCTTCTTTAGTGAAAGCACAGTATGAAGCAATTTTGAAAGGATTATTACATACTTTTATTTTTAAATAAAAAGTAAAAGGTGAGGAAGCATATGGTACAATATCTGGGGATTCTTGCTCGCTTATTGCAATCGAATCAGGAAGAAATCTGCCAGTAAATTGGGCCTTTAATCCTCTGAGGTGAAAAATGTGTTTTATCTCATTCTCACCACAAAAACTATCTTAAAACGTGAAATTGTGGGTATGGGAAGGGTATATTGTAATTCAAACCAAAAATTTGAATGCTGGTATTCAAGCAAATATAACCTTCTAACGTTCCATTTTCTCTTTGTGAAAACAGCCTAGCGAGCCCTCAGAATGTCTGAAAATTGCATGAGTATTTTAACGTATATATAAATATAAAATGAATATGGAACTATGACTAAAAGGTACTATCTGTACTTACCTTTTATAATTTGATTTTTGTGAACCCAGACCACATTATGAAAGCTCACAAGAAAATTGCCAAATATAAGCATTCTGGGTGTGAGTTTTCATGTTATAATCTTCTACATTTTTTAATTTTTTTTTAATATATATTCAATTGTACCTCCTATGAGTCTATAAATATTGATATGAGATTAAAATTTGATCTGAAAAATCTCAATATCCCACAAAACTAGTGGAAATGCTACTTTGGTTGAAATTCTTTGAATATCCAAACAAGAATGGGTAGAGCTGGATCTACTTTGCCTAACACATCTTCCTGTTTTTTACCTTACATTTGCATCTAGAGTTTCTGAAAATAATATACATCTTTTACTTAATGATTCCGTACCCCACTTACAGACCAGTAAAGCAATGTTCATGAAAGGCAAGTGAGTAAGTGGAAAACTATCATTATTGAAAGGTTTAAAGCAGGGCTGGAGAAAAGGAATCCTTTCCAGAGAAATGGGTTTTAAAATCTATAATCTTTTATTATAATTAATAGATTTTATTTTTAGAGCAGTTACTATAATATTTTTAAAACAAATGAAATAAAGTATTAATACTGAATATTTCTGGAATAAAATCTATAACGAAAAGATCAATAACATCATGAGTGGGATAATATAAAAATAGATTCTAATGTAAGGGATTCTAGTTAATAGATGAGGCCAGAATTCCCTTCCCTCACCCTGTAATTCCCTAGGGATCAAGTCCAAGCTTCTTTCTTTGTGGGCAGCTGGTGTTTACTTTGATGGTGCCAACACAGAAGATCATTTGAACCTCTCACCGTTTGGACCTAATTCTAAGATGTGCAGCAAGAGGGTCAAGAGAAAGAAAGGAAGCAAGAAGAAAGAAAATGGAAAGCACAACCACCATTCGTTTCCACGGATGCTTAATCTATGTATCTGCTTTCAATCCTTTTAGTCCCACAGCTCAAAATGGGGTGAGTAACACAACCTAAATGCTTCATTATCATACGTGTGGATCATGCCAAAAACATTTAAATGCATGTTTGGTGCTGAGAGTAAATAGTATCAATATCAACTATAGTAGGTAGAAATACATGAAACCTCTCCTACTGAAAAAGAATTAAAAGCAAAATAAACAAAGGCTCTAGTAAGTGTTCCTGGACCACAGAGCTTGGTCAGCCCTGCCTCCAGGCTCAGGCAGGTTGGACATCCGTACTCAGCCCATGGAGTCAGGATCCCTTCCCTGCAGCGGGAAACCCAATTCACTGCAGAGGAGAACCGTGCTAAGAAAAGTAGCTCCCCACCCCCGTCATCCATCGTATCACTCTGTTCAGTGTTTCTGCACCTAATGCTAATGGAAATTGTCCTCTGTTTCTACATATGTCTGGATTTGCATGTTTCCTGTCCTCTCCTATGAGAATGCAAGCTCCAGGGAGCAGAAATCTTATCTTTCAGGTCTACTACTGAATCTCCAACTCCCAGAATAACGGTAAGGACAGAGTAGGAGGAACACTTTCTGACTTTGTCAGTGAGTGTTCTGGATTCACAGAAAGAGGCAGGCCACAAGTGCCAAAGTAACCTTGAAATCTATTTTTTGAAAATCTGATTTATATGTAAAATCAAGACAGGGAAAGATAGGCTCGCACAGATGTGACAGAAAACATCCCGGAGGCTATTTTGCAGTACAGGCTAAAAGCAGGGTCTGAATATCACATCTAGTGTGAGGGGTTGGGCGCAGTGGAACAAAAGGTGAAACGGTAGAATTCTACCGCATCTACATTAGAACTTAGTCAACTAATGAGTTGCTGATGTTCCAAGAAGGCAAGGCCAGCAAAAAAACCATTGCCTGCCTCCCGGTCTAGTAGAATTGACAATGGTGGGTTCACTTCAGTTCCTTCTTTAAACTCAGCAAGACACATATATTAATAGCTGCTTCTCTGGGTAAAATTGCTCACTTTTGATTAAGAATTCTCCCTCAGCTGACATTTTCAGCATGTACACTAAACTTAAGCAGTGTGTTTCTAGGCCTTTACACCTTCCTGGCCGTGATAATACAAGCCTCCCTTTCTAGTGTAAACTTTAACAATACTCATCTCGATGCTTAGCATGGAGCCTGCCACACAGTATGCATTCAGTAGAGATCTTTGCTCTGTTACATGAATGAACGGGTTTTATGTAGCTGTAGTTGGTTTGCAAAATGTATTTTTTGTAATAAGTTTTGTTAAAAAAAAGTTCTAGAAAATAGAATACTTGGGGTCAGTATGGCTTGAAGCCAATGGACCATGACAGGAGGAACTTGGGAGTGAAAAGGATGAAAGAGAAAACAGGAGAGGGTGACATATTCTCTCGTCACTGTCGTGGCCAGTTGTTTCTCTCCTTCATTTCCCTGCCCATGGTCCTTAAGGAGGGGAGACTTATTTCCTCGCTATTTTTATGCAATGCTCCCGCTTACATGACTTTGTTACCCCCTGGTGCTAACCTGTCCTGCTGTGAATGCCTTTCCAGGGTCACTTCCCCAATGCCAGAATAACCCCATTTCCATGGATGACGAACCTTCTGCTGTGTGGGCTGGCTGGCACATGCATAGCACCCCGGGCCATGTAGTTGGTTCTGCATGCACTGCCACTGGGGGAACCCCCTCTCCTCACACCTCCCTCAGCAGTAGCACAGATGTGCCCTGCGTTTGTCCTCTGCGTTCAATCAGTCCCTGAGCCTATTGGGGTCCAGGACCCAAACGGGAAATCTCTTTCATTTCCTCTTTCCTTAGTAGATTTAAGAAACGAAACAAAACAAAACAAAAATAGCACAGCCTGGAGGGGAGGGGAATCTTTATATAATAGGACAAAACAACTTCTTGCTTTCCAGCAAATTCCAACATTCTGTGGATTTCCAGGAAAAAAAAAGATTGATCTCTAGAGTCTCCTTAATCCAGAATTTTCTTGCAGATAAACCAGTTAGATTTATTTTTGCTTAACTGATATCTCCTGCTGGACAGAAAAATAAGAGCATTAAAATCATTATAAGGCCACCCATTAAAAATGATATATTCAATGACTATATAAGAAAACTGCCATGATACAAAACCATGACCTAAGAGTGTTATGGGTAGTGTTTTCTTTTTTATACTTTTCTGTATTTTAAAAACTTTCCTCAGATAACATACATTATTTTTAAAAGGCAAACGAAGATTTAAAAGTATTTTATTAAAGTTTTTACTCAAATATCTTTTGCTGTAAATGTTGGTTGAAGTATTAATATTACAAAGGCAAGAATGTACAATTTTTTATAAAGTTCTCATTAGTATTATCTAATTTCAGCAAACTATTTCTTTTGTTGTTCTTTGCCACTTATTATGCATTGTTTTATAACCTTATCAACTATCTGCAAATAAAATCCATTGCTTTCAAGACAATATACTTCTTAAATGCTTTCAGTTTTAATTGCAGTATTTTTCATGTTGGATTTGCTTAAGCCACATATTTTGTATTCAAACAGATGTTCATGAAATAAATATTCATACTGAGTTATGTGATTCATAATTCCTTGTATTACAGATTGTTTCAGATGAGTTTACAGACCTCATTTCCTTCTGACTTAAAAAATGTATCCAGAATAATATTTAAATTACATTTACACATCTAATAAAGATGTACAGTCATTTTAACAACCTCTGCCTGTCAGTCATTGATCGGAAAATATCACCTGACAAGTACGGGCTTCATCCTAACAGGCAATGCACTTGAAATTGTTACAACTCTGTGCTAGGGCTGTCTTTTCCTGGGATATCATCTATCATCAATGTGAGATTTCTTGAGATACTCTGTTGTCATTCTCAGGTAAAAACATTGTACAAGCATATATGTCTCTTTCTTCTTAGCAATCAGGTGTATACCTCCATTTGGAGCAGGTAGTTTTAAATCCAAATTAATGACATGGTGATTTGCGAACCTGAATTCTAAGTATTATGTGAGTTTCCAAGATTAAAATTTAATATAAACCAAGGGATCCGTTGCTTCTAGGGGATGAAATGCAACAACTGGGCAACATCATACTCATTTTTAATAATAACTAACATTTGTTGAGTGTTAACTGGATGCCAGGTCTATTATAAGTGCTTTCCAACTAGTATCTCATGCAATCCTCACAACCCTGTAAGAAAGCTGCTCTTCTTATTCCTATTTTACAGGTGAAAAACTGAGGAAGAAGGAAGTAATGTACTAGGCCCATGGTCACAGCTAGTAGGTGGCAGTGCCAGAATTCGAACTCAGGAACGCCATCTCTCTTGACCATTACTCTGTACTTGCTCTCAAATATAAACTATAACTGTAGAAGTTACCAAAACACATTCCTATGTCTCCTTCCTTTCATTGTTTCCTTCTTTTCTCCAAAATATTTTCATTTCTTTTGGCTATAAGATCTTTTGTGCATTGTCAAAATGTCTAGTCCAAGTTTCCTCATCAAGTACAACAAATGCATTTTCATACCTCTGATAATTTACAGCCATCCAAATGCTTAACAGTGTAGTACATTAGGTTCTTATTTCTTTTTTTTTTTTCTTTTTTTTTGAGACAGAGTCTCACTTTGTTGCCCTGGCTAGAGTGAGTGCCATGGCGTCAGCCTAGTTCACAGCAACCTCAGACTCCTGGGCTCAAGCAATCCTACTGCCTCAGCCTCCCGAGTAGCTGGGACTACAGGCATGTGCCACCATGCCCAGCTAATTTTTTCTATATATTTTTAGCTGTCCAATTAATTTCTTTCTATTTTTGGTAGAGTCAGGGTCTCGCTCTAGCTCAGGCTGGTCTCGAACTCCTGAGCTCAAACAATCCGCCCGCCTCGGCCTCCCAGAGGGCTAGGATTAGAGGCGTGAGCCACCACGCCCGGCCTATTTGTTTTTTTTTTTGATTGAGTATCACTCTGATGTTTTATATACGTTGTAATCTTTGGTTGAGATTTGAGGATTAACAAAATGCCACCTTCCCAAAGTTTTTGAATTGGTTTTGTGGTGGGAAATTCTGACCCCAGTTGGCTTAGTAGAGATTCACAACATGTCAAATCTTTTCTGATGATATTGCTTCTATGGATTTCTGTGTTTATTTTTTACTTAGAGCAATTTTCCCCTGTTTCTTCTTAAGAGCCTGTCATCATTTGCTACATCTATTCTCTGTATGTAGTTCTGATGTCTTTCTGTTGCTGTAACAATCTTTTACCTATGGCATATTCTGTGGCACCATTCCTTTGAGCACTCTGTGTTATGGGAGACAGAAACCACACTTTGGAAGGGTCTTCAAAAGCCAGAAGAATGGACACAGTTGCCACTATTTTCTTTTTTGACAGAGGAGCCGGGAGTTGGATGTTTGCTTCTGTGTAAACCAGACTACATTAAGTAGGAGAGGCCACCGTCAATAAATGTAACAAACTTTTTTCCCCCTTGAATGTGGCTCTTGGAAATGTGCTCACTTGGTATGCTGAACTTTTGCCTCATTGTTAGAATTCCCACAAAGGCAATCTTATGTCTATAATGTTGTTATATTTATTTATGTAAAATAATTGGAGCCTGTGTATTATATTATCCCATCTTACTAATGTGCTTAGTATAATTTTGTGTATTAAATTTGTGATGTATATTTATCTAATCCTTAAAAAAAGTAATAAGTGGGATAATTTGTTATTTTTAAAATTTCTTTCAGATGTGTCTTCTTCTTCTACTCAAGACCACTTGCCAGAAAAGGACATAAATGTTTCTTTCCAGAAAGTGGTACTGAGAATATGTGGAAGCTCTGGCTTTGAGAATTTAATGTTAACGGAAGACTCAGAAAGTGTGGGTGAAAGTAAGGAACAGAAAGGATGCTACAATGGAGTTAACCAATGTTCAGCTACTACCCCTAGCGAAGTCTTCCAGTGTAAAACATATGTGAGAGTCGTCGAAAAATTGTCAAATACAAATACACATAAGATGAGACATGCTATAGAGAAACCTTTTAAGTGTAAAGAATGGGGCAAAGCCATTAAGCAACACTCACACACTACCGAGCATAGGGGAATTCATAATGGAAAGAAAGGTTATAGATCTAAAGAACGTGGCAAAATCTTTAATTGGTGCTCAGACCTTACTACACATAAGAGATTTCATGCTGGAGAGAAATCCTGCAGATGTGAAGAATGTGGCAAAGTATTTAACCTGTACTCACGCCTTACTAAACATAAGAAAATTCACCTTGGACAGAAACCCTACAAATGTGAAGAATGTGGCAAAGCTTTTAAGTTATGCTCATACCTCACTAAACATAAGAGAATTCATACTAGAGAGAAACCCTACAAATGCGAAGAATGTGGCAAAGCTTTTAAGTTTTGCTCAGCCCTTACTGTACATAAGAGAATTCATACCGGAGAGAAACCCTACAGATGTGAAGAATGTGGAAAAGCTTTTAAGTTGTCCTCAGCCCTTACTGTACATAAGAGAATTCATACTGGAGAGAGACCCTACAGATGTGAAGAATGTGGAAAAGCTTTTAAGTCATTCTCAGCCTTTACTGTACATAAGAGAATTCATACTGGAGAAAAACCACACAAATGTGAAGAATGCGGCAAAGGCTTTAACAGTTGTCCACAGCTTTCTGAACATAAAAGAACTCATACTGGCGAGAAACCCTACAAATGTGAAGAATGTGGGAAAACTTTTACTTGCAGCGTTAGCCTTCGTACACATGAGAAAGTTCATACTACTGAGAAACCCTACAAATGTAAAGAATGTGGCAAAGCTTTTAAGTTACGCTCATACCTCACTAGACATAAGATAATTCATACTGGAGAGAAACCCTACAAATGTGAAGAATGTGGCAACATCTTTAAAACAAGTGCATACCTTTCTCAACACAAAAGAATTCATACAGGAGAGAGACCCTACAAATGTATAGAATGTGGCAGAGCTTTCAACTCAAAGTCAGACCTTACTCGGCATAAGAGAATGCATACTGGAGAGAAACCCTATAAATGTGGAGAATGTGGCAAAACTTTTAAATATTGGTCTGCCCTTAATACACATAAGAGAATTCATACTGGAGAAAAACCACACAAATGTGAAGAATGTGGCAAAGGCTTTAACAGTTGTCCACAGCTTTCTGAACATAAAAGAACTCATACTGGCGAGAAACCCTACAAATGTGAAGAATGTGGAAAAATGTTTAACTATAGTTCTAGCCTTCGTACACATGAGAAAGTTCATACTACTGAGAAACCCTACAAATGTGAAGAATGTGGCAAAGCTTTTAAGTTATGCTCATCCCTCACAAGGCATAAGAGAATTCATGCTGGAGAGAAACCCTAGAAATGTGAAGAATGTGGCAAAACTTTTAAATATTGCTCTGCTCTTAATACACATAAGAGACTTCATATTGTAGAGAAACCCTAAAAATGTGAACTGGCAAGTCCCTTACTCAATGCTCATTCCTTTCTAAATAGCAGATAATACATACTAAGAGAAACATAATACACATAAAGAATGTGCCAAAGCCTTTAAGCAGTGTTGACCTTTATAAATATAAGATAATTCATACCATGGAGAAGCCATGGAAGTGTTAAGAATGTTGGCAGTTCTTTACCCAGTCCTCTAACTTACAAAGGAGAGAATTTATACCTGAGCAAAATCCTACAGATGTAAAGAAAGTGAGAAAAGCTTTAATAACTGCTTATGTATTACTTGACATTAGAGAGTTATACTTGGTAACAATGTTATAAATGCAACAACAGTTAAAATATTTTTCTAGGGGGAGAACGGGGGCAAGGGCAACATATGTAACCTAAACATCTGTACCCCCATAATATGCTGAAATAAAAAAAAAGTATATTTTTCTGCAAATGAAAGTATTAGCATGCATCAGAGTATTTACACTGAGGAGAAAATATTACAACTATAAAGAGAAGTGCAACAGTTTTACTTCTCTCACAGACATTATTGTGCCTGGGTTAACTACTTTCAGAGAATTTGGATAGGAGCAAAACTCTACAAACAGAATGAGTGCAGAAAAATGTTTTTTCAAAAAACACACCTAAGAAAATGCCAGACTTGATACTGAAGATACTTTTCAGATGCCATGATGTGAACAAATATTTAACCAAAAATTGAGTCTGAATAAATATCTTAGGATTCACAGTAGAAAGCGCTAAGACACTAAAACTTTTTGACATTACTGTAAATCAGAGTGTTAATTATAGAGAATAACCCAACATTAAAATAGTTAGGTAATTACTATACATATATGGTTAAAAGGAGCATGAGGTCGATTTTACGGCAACTTACACATTCAAAGTATACCTTTTTCTTTTAAAAATTCTTAGATTCTTTTGAAAATTAATTATTGTTGTAATTTAACTGAAATTATTCGATGCTACGCCTTCATTCTTAGAGTTTCATGAAAGCATGTGGCCAGTTGTTCCTGCATCAAAACTATGAAAGTTCCTCTAAAGTAGATGGGCATCATTCGTACACTCTTCCAAGGACATTAAGGACACTGAAATGTAAGATTCATAAAGAAAAATTGAACTGGACATGCTTTCTGTGATTGATTTATAAGAGTGTTGTAAGTAGTATCAGAGGTAGATGTTCAGACTAATATTCTCTATTATAGTTAGACATGTTTTGACTTTTAGAAGTAAGTTGTTTTACCAATACTATATTAAGTAATGTTCTGCAGTGGATTTTGAAATACTTTTTAAAAGACTGTGAACTCAATTTGTTTTCATAAAATAAAATTATGTTTAATGTGTTCAGAGTGTTGTGCATATTAGAGAGTGGTATCCTGCACCAACATTAGTCTATCCCACCTTATTCAAGGTTGTAGGTAAAAGGTGTATACATTGGGTAACATAGTGGAATAACATCTTTAGTGAGTTTTATTCCAATTGGCTTTAAATGTTAAATATTAGAGCAGTATTTTTTCCATAGGTTATATTTTGATTCTTTATATAGCCAAATTGTCATTATGGTGGTTATAATGAAGATTATATCAGAGTATAATCAAAGGGCATACATTTCTCATCACTGAATGAGTATTTACAACGTTTTATGTTACATTTTTCCTTGAACATGTGACCTGTGTGCACTGCAGAACACATGCATACTCTGATGGTACAACTTGGGTGGAATTGGGTAAGATATGGGAAAATTCCTTAGATTCCTAGAAACGTCTCTGTCTCTCTCCTTCCTCACTTTCTCTGCTGGGCTGCTAGAGCTGGGGGGGAATGATGTTGGCATTCCCTCATGGCCACTGCAGCTACGACTGCACCAGGTCACAGCTAAATCCAGCCCAGTCTCACCCAAAGCCCGTGGTGCCTGTTGCCTGGCTACTCTCATGTGTACCGAAAACCCAAGGGCTATTTAGTCAGCAGATGGTAAATCCTGCCAGGACTGGGTCCTTCCCTTTGGAATATCATGTTTCCTTCTGGCCCAAGCTGGGTCTAGAAACGCCATCCAGGAAATCAGACTTAGATTTGGGGGCTTCAGGAGTCTACCTGGTACTTTATTTTCCTGTGACTGAGCTGGTACCCAAGTTACAAAACAAAGTTCTCTAAATTCCTTTTCTTTTTCCCATGTAAAAGAAGACTCTCCCTGAACTGCACTGCCTGTAGTTGGGGGAGGGGCAAAACAGGCATTGGCCTCGTTGTTGCCACTGATGTCTTACTGGGTCTCATGTACCCCAAGTCTACTAGCTCCAAGCCTGCTCAGCCACATAAATTACCCGAGGATTGCAGCCTTTGTGGTCTGACTGCCTTAGAAATATGTTCTAGGCTCCAGGCTACTTTTTAGCAGCTGGTGGTGGGCCTAGCCAAAACTTAGGTTTCAGTCAGAGGATTTCTCTCTGGCTGGGCTTGTCTAAATGTTCCCTTCATGGGCGCTGACAGAATTCATTCTGAGCCGAAATTCCTCCCCAGCTCTGAACTTATGAAACCTGTTAAGTCCTATTCTTCCAAAATATGATGATGAGACAAGCATAGGATAGATATTCCCATCACAAAAACTTTGAACAATTGGAAGGAAAGGGTGATGGTTCACCAGCCGGTTTGAAACCTTTCAACATAAATATAATTAAATCTTAAGTCCTGAGAATATTCCTTTGCACTTTGACGTTCTCCCTTCTAGCCCCACTATGCCAGTAGTCCCATATTCTGGGCCCACTTTGTTGCTGTTGGTTTAATTTATTACTGTTTGACATCCAGTGGCACTGACATACCCCTGCCGGGCCTCCGGCAAGTCTGACCTGCTGGGCCCACTTTTTTGAAAGTCCTTTGCTTTAGGGTTCACACTCCTAAGGCCATGTTTAACAGGGGACCTAATCCTCAAGATTCTGCTCTTTAGGGTTCCTGCTTCCAATGCTCTAGGTGCCCCTGCTCCTGTGGCTTCATTTGGAGGTCATCCGTTGAAACTGAGGTGGTCACCCTGATGGTCTGAATCCTCTTCGGAGACATTATTCCTTTGTCTTAAAGTAAAGTGCATATTCATATACAAAGAGCTTTATAATCCTGTCCTGTAGAATCTAAGAAGTCTAACAGCCTTTATTTGTTGTGTTTTTTATCCATCCCTTGCAGATCAAACTGGCAATATTTTCCTGATATAATTCCAATATTTCTGTATTGAATGATAGTCCAAAAGAAGTGGGGGGACAAAACTTCGGTGTGTTCTTCCAAATATGCTTTTTCGTTTTTTTTTTTTTTGCAATATGAACAAGCTTGAGAATTTTCAAAATCTTTAAGATCTGTTTTTGTTGCGCATAAGAATTTGTCCTTCAGTTCGTCTCTAGTTGCCATATTTTACCAAAAGTGATCAGGAGAAAAAAACGTTCTTTTAACACTGCTCAGAAATTTTTTCAGCTAAATATGCTATATTATCGTTTACAATTTCTATATTTCACAAAACACCAGAATAGAGACACAGTTTAGCCAAGTTATTTGCCACTTTATATCCAAGATCGTGTTTCCTCCAGTTTCTATATAATGACATGTTACTAATTTCTGAGACCACCACAGAATGCTGTTTAATGTCTATGTTTCTGTCAGCATTCTGTTCTTAATTATTTATGTATTTTCTAGGAAGATGGAAGCTTTCCCTCCAGTTCTTCTTTTTTCTTTCTGAGCCCTCATTAAAATTGAGCTTAATGTACATATTTCTAATATGTACTTCAGAAGTTCTTAATGTCTCTATTTCATCCAGTTCCAATGCTGTTTGCACATGTTTTTTTCTTTTTTTTAATTTTTTTTTATTCCAAGATATTGTGAGGGTACAAACATTCTAGTTACACTTTATGTCTTTGCCTCACCCAAATACAGGTTAAAGGCGTGCCCTTCCCTCCCTTTAGTGCTCCCCATGTCCTTTAGTTGTAGATTTGCCCCCCCAATTTTACTGCCACCTGCTACAGATGTTTTCATGCAAGATTATCAGTGGTGGGTAGTAGGCAGCAAAACATACAATCCTGAAAAGACATTTCAGGAAAAAAAGAAATATTATTCTTGTCTGCTGATGTTAAAAAGCAAAAGTTGGGGAAGGGGAGAGAAATATATTGTATTCAGCTTAAGAACACCCTAAACAATCATTTAGGAACAGCATCTGCTCTTCTCACTGGTCACATCTTGTCTTCCTGACCTTGACTCGTAATTCAACACCCCACTGCTTTCATATTACTGGTGCATTTCTTCAACTCCACAAGCATCCTGGGAGCTCACCTTCCTTTGGAGAACACCGTCTTTTGGTGTTAGCCTCCTAGACTTATTATTTCCCATGCTGTATCCCAACAATAGAGTAGTAGGGCTTGAAAACGGTATTGCTTATTATTCATAGAATACATAAAGAATGGCTTGCCTTGAAGTTTAGAGATAAGGTAATCCTTGTAAAATGACAATTTGATTTAAGTCATTCACTCAGGCGAACATGGTTCCTGGAACGCCCTGACAAAACCACATAAGAATTAAAGGTCTTGTGATGGATGAGGGAGCAAGATCTAATTGGTGTTTTAATAAATGTATTCTGACTTGGTAATCTACCTAGATTTATCAACAGAAAATGCCCCTGTCTAAAACAAATTACCAAGTTATGGCATAAAAACAATGACAAATGCCTTGTAATTGGCTGTTATACAAGTGCTGGCATCAGGAAGACAAACAGGATGTTGGTGTCTAGAATTGTTTTCAAGATGCTGAGTAACAGACAAGCAAAAGCAAAGAAAGGTTTATCACCATTTTTTCTATTTCAAATGGTCTTGACTCAGATAGGTAGCAACTTCCTCTAACTCAGGAAGTTATACCTGGAGTACAGAGTTTGGGGGGATACTGCCAACTAAGCCATCATCCTTCCGTAGGGTATACGGAAGGAAGAAGTACCCATTATACTTGTAAATTGAGTAAGGACACCCTTTCTGTGGCCACAAGTTTAGGTTATAAAAAGAAAGAACTCAAATTCCTTGAGTTCTTACTCTGTGCCAGGTACTGTGCTAGGTTATTTCAGTCATCACAACCCATAGCTGGGATAGTTACTGTTACCTTAATTTTATTAATAAATGAATTACATGAGGTCAAGGATGGGTAACTTAGATTCACAAATTAGGAATGAAGAAACATTTCCAATTTTTTAATATTCCAAGTTTGAAGCCAGATTGATCTAATTCCAAAGTCTACGTCATTTCCACTTGAGCTATGTTTTAGCCACAGGAGTATACTCTAAGACAGCGATTCTTAAACATGGCTGTGTCTTAGGATCAACTGGGTAGTATCCCAGCTACACCTCATATCGATTAAATCATTATCTCTGGGGATGATACCAGGAATTAGTATTTCTTAAAACTTCATAGGAGACAAATATGCAGACAGATTTGTGAACCAATGATCTAAGCAATATCTTCTCTTCTTCAAGTTTTTCTAGTGATTGGCTAAGATTAGATTCAAGAGGGCACAAATTTTCAGATGAGTCAGAATATATAGGGAGGAATCATTTGGGGTTTTTGGTCCCTCCTCTGAAAATGTAGAATGCTAGGGGTTCTGAAGATCAATGGAATAGCATATGACCCTGGGTCACCAAGAAGCAGGAGCACTGGAAGGTAATAAAGCCCAGAAAATAAAGTAGGGATATCTAATGCATGACACTTAGGCTAGCCCTTGATAGTAACAACTGAATACTAAGTAGGAGATCAAGATAGTCAGCCTCCTTCCTTCAAATGAGCAACCTCTTCTAAGATGGGGGTTCATTTCCAAATTTTTTCTGAAACTTCTTCTCCTAAAGTGGCTGGGTAAGATTATCTGGGATCCCATTTCCTACAACCTAGAGCTCTGTTGCTACCAAGCATACTCAGCTATATACTCCCATTGCCTACCCAACTAATCTTATTATAAACTAGGCCAAAGTGTTCCAGTAAGAGGAAACAGAGAATACAGAAGACTCAAAGTTAGGACAAGCTTAGCATATATAGGAGAGAGGAAAATGGCCAATGTTTTTAGAGACTGCTCCTCAAGGGAGAATGAATGCTATAGTTTGAATATCCCTTCCAAAATTCATATTGAAATTTAATTGCCATTGTGATGGTATAAAATGTGGGACTTTTAATAGATGATTAGGCCACTAGGGTCCACTCTCATGAATGAATAAATGCTGTTAGCATTGGATTAGGTTAGTTATTGCAGAAATGGGTTCTTGATAAAAGGATAAGTTCAGCCCCCACTCTGTCTGGTGGGCCCACTCACCATGTGATGCCTTTCTGCCATGGGATGACCTTCACCAGATGTCAAAGCCATGTTCTTGGACTTACCAGTCTCCAGAACCATGAGCCAAATAAACTTCTATTTTTTTTTTTAATTTACCCATCTGTGGTATTTTGTTATAGCTGCAAAAAAACAGACTAAGACAGAGTGGTTGTAGCCGAGATTACAGAGGTGAGCTGCAGCCAGTACAAATTGCTTGAGGACCAAGATCTTTAGATTTTGCTCTAATTAAGCTGGGAAACCACTGAAGGATTTTATACTTACCAATTCAGTATGAAACAGGAGAATGCGAATCAACGTGCCCAGCTAGCCATGTTCCCTTAACGGACTCCTAACTCTACTGCAGTCCACAGAGTCTCACATGACCAGCTGCCTATGCTCCTTTCCGACTTTATCATCTACCACTCTTCTCCTCAGTCACCTCACTGCAGCAACAGTAGCCTTCTTTCTGGTCCTCAAACACATCACGCTCATTCCTACTTCAAGGAACTTGAACTTACTGTTCTCTCTGCTGAGAATTCTGTTCTCTTTCCTTTTTCATAGTTGGCTCCAACTTGTCATTCAGGTGATTCAAGTGTCACAATCTTAAGTGAATTATTGATTATTTGCATATTTATTATCTATCTTTGCCACTAAAATGTACAGTCATAAAAAAAGTGTTCTTGTTGGTCTTTACCTGGTAGGTACTCACTAAACACTTGAATAAACTATAAGGTTCTTTATTTAGCACCAAGATAAGTTTACTTTCACCTCCTAACTTCCATATAGAGGGGTGCATTTATTTTTGTGATCTACTATTTTCACTTAGCATTAGAGTATCTTCTCATATCTTTAGATATTCTTGATAAACACGTTTCATCTTAGGTGGCAACATATTCATCTATAGAACACCAGAGTCCACTTACTAAGTCCCCTATTATTGAGTATTAGGTCATTTCTTTATTCCTCTACTACATAAACTCATTTATAGTTAATTCAGTAGACAGAGATGATGAGAGAATTTGACTTTTGACATTGTTCAATACTATCACACATTTTCCCAACCAGACATCCAAACCAAACACAGAGGGGCTGTACTACTTGGAGACAGATTTGAGATGGATTTGTGCCAAGCAATAAGAATAAACAGCACTTGTTGAAATTTCTCAGTACAGCCTGTTGTATTTTTCACAGAAATAGGGTAGCATAAATACTTCCACTTGTGGATGTTTGAAATTTTAAAAATGTGAATGTTCTAACTTTCAAGCTGCTTAAGGAAGTGGGAAGATGAGTACATGGCATACCACTCCAATTCCCAAATCAACACACAATCAAACAGAAACATTTAGATGGAAATCAACAGCTCAGAAAGCCTGGTCTTGGGTTTTCTTTCACAAACACTAGACCACAGTCTTGATGATTATCAGCTCAGTAAAGTTAATGGCAGTCTCTGGTTTTACATACTAAGCAGCCCAGAGTTTAGCCAGATGATTTTGTTTCTACTTTTATATTCTCTATTTTGTCACCCAGAATGCAGAGATTTTAGACGACATTTAAGAGTCAGAGAATGAATAAGTAGATAAGGGACATTGATTGAAATTCTACCCAGGGACTCATGCCAGGATTTTGATTCAAGTTTCACCACACCTGTAGACAACTATTTTCCCATCTCAGGCCGTTATGGCTGACTCACCATCCCAGGCTCCAAATGCCTTTCAGTACAAATAAGGTAAGATGACTCAAATCCTATTTGTTCTCTCCACTTATTTTGGATAGTGTCAGGCCATTCTCATCAGAGTGTCTCCCACTTACTTCCTGGGATCCTCATGGCTGACTCTGGTATGCTCAAGAACAAGTCTACTTTCATTTCTCATCTTTACCATTGTTCCCATAACCAATGCCCATGGGAAGTATGCTTGCTCTGGAGCTGACAGTCCTAGAGTTGCCAGAGTAAATGTAATGTCTATGTAACAGCAGAAATAGTGGCCCTCTCTCTGTCTCTCCATCACACTCTTCCACCTAAGCCTTTGAGAAACAAATTCCTTCAGCTCTGGGTCACCCTCTTACCCCACTGGCATTCAAACTGGGTCTAAGGAGGCAGGTGGAATACTGATGGCATGGCGTTCTGTCTTATTTTGAGCCCAAGGCACATACAAAAATATTCTTCCTACTTCTTTATCCATCAAACGGCAGACCCCTTGTAAGTCGACCCACGCAAATAGATACCTGACTGGCTCCCCAACATATTCTTATATAGACCAACTGTAAATACAAGTTTGGGCTTAGGAGAACACCCTCTTAATGCAACTCATAAATCACTTCTTTGCAGGAAGAAGTGGAGCTTGAGAGACTCACAATTTCACTTTGAGATTTTTTTGGGAGGTATGATTTTGAGAACCTAAGTCAGGAATTATCCACATTAAACCACTAAAAGTTAAGAACAAAAAAAAATTCTTCATGTATATTCTGAACAAAACTTTTCCAATTAAAAATAAGTGACCAAGACATGCCTAGACTTGCCCTGTGGCCTCTCACGCTACAGCTGGGTAAAGGTCCAAGACACCAGAATAACAAAGTGAGGCTTAAAACCACTGAGATGGAGCAGGAGCAGAGAGATGCTTGAGATGCTAGAATAGAAAAGGGGCTAAAGCAGATGACATGTTTCGTCTGCTCAAATTCCTTCCGTTGGTTTTGAGATGACTTATATCAAGCGTGAAATTCACATTCAGAGGGCAATCCAAACTGATGCCAGGAGTGAAGTTATTTTGAAGGTTATGTGTGAACACAAGACAGCCATTTTTGCCCCAGTCTGTCTCCTTTGATAGGTTTCTCAAGAATATCACTCTCTAGGATATATTAAGGCTGCTATAAGCAGGGCGTTTTCTCTTTGGTTTTATCAGCCTTCAAGCAAAGGCTTGGGTCACATACCTGCACCTATATATGATGTAACAGGCTCTTCAAGAGAATTTCCTTCCCAAAGTGAAAATTAAAAGTATTAATAGTTCCCCTTCTCGAGAACACCCAAATATGGATTCAGTTCTCAACCCCTGCAAGAAAACTACAGTTGCCCTATTTTAACCATGGCCTCTAGAAAAGTAAAATGCCTGCACATGTGCTCATACACATTTTAAGAAGTTACTTTGGAGTCATCTTTGATTCCTTCTTCCCCCCTTACCTCCCAGATCCAATTAGTCATAAAATCTTATCATTATCACTCCATAAACATTACCATAAATTGCCTCTTTCCTCTTCATCTCTATCACTATTGCCTTAGTTCAAACTACATTCTCTCTCGCTGAATTACTTCAGCAGCCTGTTAACCAGCCGGATGGAGGGGAGAAGAGTGTAGTTTACTGGCATCTAGTGAGTAGAGGCCACGGATGCTGCTAATCATCCTATAAATAAGGTACAGTGCAGCCTCTTACAATAAAAAAATTATCTGGCCAAAAATAGTGCTGAGGTTGAAAAACTCCGCATTAGAATATAAGCACCATAAGGCAGGAAATTTATCTTGCTCTCAACTGTATCACCAGCATACAGAATAGTGCTTGCTATATAACAGGTGCTCAAAATATTATGAGGTATATAAATGAATGAATAAAAGCAAACGGAAGAATTGTACAAAAAGTCATTTGCCTTCTGCCTCAGGAATTCTTTCTTGGTTATTTCTTACCTAATGCTTCTGGCTCATCAGTAATCCTGGCTACTTTGACCTACATTTGTTTTATAATTACATTTCTACTTTTTATCTAGTCCAGGGGTTATATGCAAAAAAGACTATAGCTTCCCTGTTTGATATGGTAGTCACTAGCCACATGTAGCTGCCTAATTTAAATTTAAATTACCTAAAATTTAATAACATCAAAGCTTCAGTCCGTTCCTCTGTCACACTAGCATTTCAAATGCTCACTAGCTATATGTAGTTAATGGCTACTATATTAGATGGAATAGGTATATTTTCATTTCTGCCAAAAGTTCTACTGGACAATGCTGGTCTATAGAAATCATGTGGGTTATTCCTTCTTCATATCCATGAAAAACAACTAGGAATAAAAGGCACCCTTACTCCTGCCTTCAGCATATTGCCTTGACTCCAGCAGAAGAGGAAGAAATACATATATTTAGTAACTATATGGGAAATTTCCATTCAAATTAGACATACACAAAGAGAAATATGATTGACAAGAGTATACCTTGTTTGAGCGTATAGTATAGAGTGTATAGTATAGAATAGTCCTTGTTTGCCAAAGGAATACTCAACTGCTATGGGGGTGGAAAGCCAACCAAAATCACTTTGTGGTACAATTTCTTACATAGTTTTGTTGTTTTGGCCATAAGAGAAATAGCAAGTAAAGTAAGCTAAAAGGTGATTTTAAAACCCAGTAACAGAATTCAGAAAAAGCTGCATATAACAAAGTACCCTGTTAACCTTTCAGGGGCTAGTTGAAAAGGTAGTCTGAGATATAGGCATATGAGGGAAGCAAATTGCCAACAATGCATGGAAGTTTTCTCCAAAATATGTTGGAAACTGAGCAAGAAACACATGTCAAATAGGCACAATGGAAAAAAAAAAAACTTCTTAGCATGATGACAAGAGCAGTACTTTAAGCAGCAAAGTATCTTGATCTGACAATGTACTAAGAAGATTCTTCCACCTATAATGAGGACATTAGCAACGGAAATAAGACAAGATACAGAGGGATGGTTAGCTGTACACTGAAGACAGTGTGGTGCAATGGAATGAGCATGAGCTTTGGAGTCAAATGACCTGTGTTCCAAACATGGCCATGATGTTAATGTGTTTTAAAAGCTAAGGTATGTGACTTAACCTCATGGTACTTATCATGGTAACTGGAGTAATGATTCTGTGGCATTGTTGCACAATTCAGAAATAATACATAAACCTCTTCTTCAGCATGATCTGGCACATAGAAGGTTTGTTAGTAATGGAAGATGTTTTTATTATTAAAACATTTAACATCTCACCCTCCATTTCCCCACTTGTTAAATGGAGAAAAGAACTGGTGCCCTGTGTTTCTTCCAAGATTGTAAAAAGCAAGGAATGGCAAAAGTAAAAGTACTTTAACCTATATGCCTAAGGCTAACTGAAGTTTGACAAGAGCGCCAAGACATTAAATGAGGAAACAAGAGTCTCTTCAATAAATGATAGTGAGAAAACTGGATATCCACAGGTAAAAGAATTAAGTTGGACCCTTACTTTAAAACATACCTAAACATTAACTCGAATAGGTAAATGATCAAATATATAAGAGTTAAACCATAAAATTCTTAGAAGAAAACATAGGGGTAAATCTTCATGTCCTTGGATCTGGCAATGGATATGATACCAAAAGCACATGCAACAAAAATAAATTGTACCTCATCAAAATTTTAAAAATTTTGTGGACATTATCAAAAAATGAAAAGACAATCTACAGAATGGGAGAAAATATTGCAAATTATCTATTTGATAAGGGCCTATTATATAGAATATATAAAGTATTCTTACTATTCAACAAAAAGACAAACAAACCCAGTTTAAAAATGAGTAAAGAACTTAAGTAAACACTTCTCCAAAGAAAACACACGAATGGGTAACAAACACATGAAAAGACGCATAACTTCACTAATCATTAGGAAAATGCAAATCAAAATCGTAATGAGGCACCACTTTACATCTACTAGCATTGCTATAAGAAAATGTTTTCAAAAGAAAAATAACAAGTGCTGGCAAGGATGTGAAAAAATTGGAATTCTCCTACATTGATGGTATGAATTCCAAATGGCTCAGTCACTCTGAAAAATAGTTTGGTGGTTCCTCAGAAAGTTAAATACAGAATTACCATACGACTCCATAATTCCATCCCTAGGTATATATCCAAAGAATAGAAAACAGGTACTCAAATAAGTACATGGACATGCATATTCATAGTAGCACTATACATAATAGCCAAAAAGTGGAAATAACCCAAAGGCCCATCAAAGGATGAATGAATAAACAAGTTGTGGTATTAATATATACACACAATGGATTATTATTCAGCCATTAAAAGGAATGAATTAATGATACACATTACATGGTAGATGAATTTCTGAAACATAATGTTAAGTGAAAAAGCCACACACAAAAGGTCACATATAGTATGATCCCATTTATATGAAATATGCAAAATATATAAATCCATAAAGACAAAATGCACATTTAGTGGTTTCTAGAGGCTGGTGGGAGGAGGAAATGGGGAGAAGCTGCTTGATGGGTAAGGAGTTTTACTTTGGGGAATGACAGAAATATTTTGGAACTCGATAGAGGTACTGGTTGTACAGAATTATTAGTGTACTAAATGCCACTGAATTTTTTTTTAATTGTTAATTTTATGTTATACGAATTTCACCTCAATTTTTTAAACAGTAAAAGTACCTTGTCATCTATAAAATTCAAAGTCAATTCAATTTTTCAGTAGAGAAACAATGACTTGAACCAATAACACCTTTAAGGAAAAAATCTCTGTTTGCCTATCACTTCTCAGCTCTTCAAAGAACTGTGTCATTCAATTTTCATAACATTTCCCTTGGAAAACTGAGTCTCAGAATGATGATACAAATTGTCCAAGATTGGGAAGAGTCCAGATTGATTGTTGGGCTACTACTCTTTGCCTTTTCTATCTTCTAACTCAACCATAACTACTCATTTTAGCGTAACAGTTCAACTCAATAACGAAGAAGTCACACCTATACCTATATTTTTCTTGAAAACATTTGAGTTAAGAAAAAAACTGAGTATTTTGGAGATGGTTGTACTGAGTTTGCTCTGCTACTGCTGTCTACCATATGCACAACATTGAGGACGTTATTCCCTGTCCTTACGTCTAAGTTCCTTCTGTATAACAGGCGAAATAATAGCACTACCCTCATAGGGTTGTTGTGAGGATTAAAAGGATAACATAGAGCATATGGTCAATAAATGATGCCTGATATTAATAAAATCCTTCTACTTATTCTATATTATAAGAATATCGATGTAGTCAGAAACTTTCTGAAAGCAGATTCAGTGTCTTTTCTCTCCACACCCAATGATTGTGCATCGTATGGTTTCCTTTAGGTATGAGGCATGAAATAACTGAGATGTTTATTCAGATATCATGAAATTAGCACTGTTCTTCAGCTTCATTTGCAGTACCTGCTATCAAAATTGTAATAATCAGCAACAATAGAAGAGTTTTATATTTTACAAAACACCACAAACATATATTTTTAAGTTTGATCCTCTTAGTAACCATGGAAAATAGGAAGGTCTAAGATAAGCGGCTCCATTTTTCAGATAGAGACTTGCTCAAAAGCAAATAGTCAAAGAGTTTGCCTGTGCACCAGGTTCTTTCCACAATTCCTCAAAGCTTGTGGCAAGTCTAATTTCCATGGATAGGATCTATGTTGCCAAGTGACAGAAATGCAACTCTTATCTTAAACAATAAGAAAATGTATTTGCTCATAAAATTGATAAGTTTGAAAAAAGGTTTAGCCTCAAGAGTGACTTAAACAATGCCACCAGGTCCTAGTCCCTCCCCATCCCTTGGCTCTGCTCTGCTCCACAATGATCTCATCCTCAGATAATGTGGTAATATGATTGTTACTTGGTTTGAATGTGTCCCCCAAGAAATAGCTGTTGAAAACTTGATCCCCAATGTGGCAATATTAGAAGGTGGAGCCTAATGGGAGGTGCTTGGTTTACGGGGGGCATTGGCCTTATTAATGGATTAATGCCATTATCACAGGAGTAGGTTTATTATCACAGGAGTGCATTTCTTATAAAAAGATGAGTTCAGCCCCCTCTTGCTCTATTTCTCACCCTCCCACCTGATGCTGTGGGATGACAAGGCAAGAAGGTCCTTACAAGATACCAGCACCTACATCTTGGACTTCCCAGGCTCCGGAACTGTGAGGAAATAAATTTCTGTTCTTTATGAATTATTCAGTAACAAGTATTCTGTTATGGCAGCACAAAATGTACTATGAGAGTTGCCAACAGCTTCAGATCAATCGATATTTAATATCAGCTAAAAAGGAATATGTGCCTCTGTCAGCCGTGTGTCTCAGTGTACCTGGTTCACATGTCTATCCCTAAACTAATTACTGTGGCCACAGGAATATAGGGCTCTCATTGGCCAGGTCCACATCACAAACTCATTTTTGCAATGGGGGGTCTAGAGTGACTTCAAAACCCATTGACAAAGAGTTATAGAGGAGAATTATATCTCAGAAGAAAACAGGTGTAAATAGATGCTGGTCAACAAAAATAACAAATGCCTACTGCACTGTGATAAATAAAACTTTGCTAAAGTTAAATTGGCTAAGCCTCTATGCTGGAGGTCATGTACCAGAAAGATAGTCTCATATTTATTTATTCATTTATTCAAAAATCATATATGAAATACCTACCTTAATGCAAGCCCTAGGCATTCAATGATTAAGAAGATATTGTCCTTGCCCAAGGTAAATCTATATAAAGTGTTGAGTTGGATGACTTCCCATTTTCATATCACTACTGGTTCCTGCTTCCCCACTGCAAAAATAACATGAAACACTTTGTAGGGACACACAGGCTATGCACTCCTAGTACACTCTGTGGGATAGAAATGTCATCAGTTGCCATGACAACTTGTTTGGGTTCTGAGGGTATGTAGCATTTTTTATACTATCAATCAGAATCTAGATTTATTTTACAATACTATTCAGAGTCAACCCCATGGAGAGGAAAATATAAATGAAATAACTAGGGGGCATCGAAGAAATGACAGTTTATAATGCCTCCACTGAAATCTTGAAAGTTTAGAAGCAGAGCTAAGTTTTTCTAAATACTGACTTCTATAACTTGTGACTAGATAAACTGCTTTAAAACCTACTAAAAATCTTATAGATGCAAAATGTTTCTCAAGCATATGTACCTGCTGGGGACACTTTCTTACACTGAGTTTTAAGGCTACAATGGACCTTCAAGATCATCTAGGCCAATCTCAAACCTTCAGCTCACAGGTGAGGACTCTGAGATCTACAGAGTGCCCAAAGTTCCACAGACATCAAACCAGAACCAGAATCTCAAGATTCCTAGATTGATGCTTGACATGGTTTGCATGTTTGGCCCCTCCAAATCTCATGCTGAAATTTGATCCCCAGTGTTGAATATGGGGCCTGGTGGGAGGTATTTGGGTCATGAGGACAGATCCCTCATAAATGGTTTAGTGACCTCCCAAGATAATGAGTACGTTCTCACTTTATTAGTTCACACCAGAGGTGGTTGTTTAAAAGAGCCTGGAACCGCCTTGTCCCTCTCTTTGCTCCTTCTCTCACCATGTGACACGCCTGCACCCCCTTCACCTTTCACCTTGTTTGGAAGCTCCCTGAAGCCCTCACCAGAAGGAGATGTTTCTGTATAGTCTAGAGAACTGTGAGCCAAATAAACCTTTTTTTCTATATAAATTACCCAGGCTTAGGTATTTCTGTATAGCAGCAAAAAATAAACGGAGGTAATGCTCATTCTACATTAGCAACCAGTTAAACCACTGATGACCTGTCCATTCAGAAAAGAGTATTTACACAATGTGTAAATTATAAACTTTATATTCATTCCAAAGCATATGGCATAAATTAAGCTCACCAGAGTTCCATCTTGCCCATGCCCTGAAGAAATGATGTCTGATTAGTGTTATCATAATAAATTCCATAATTCTAGATAGCTAACTGATCCTTTTTGTTTTAATCTTTTTTATGTTCCTTGATTCCCTGCCCCTTCAAGGGAGTCTTGAAGACTTCTCAGGGGAGGCTGATAACATTCTTTATAGCAAATCTGATAATATATTGCTGAAAAAAATATATAAACATTTTCCTCTAAATCAACAAAAGATATACTAGGCTAATTCATAAATTAATGAATTACATGTAATCTTAAATTTATGCATTTGAAAAACTTGTATTAGCCTGTATCACTTTGGTAGGGTTGCCATAACATAGTAACACAGTGTGGGTGACTTAATCAACAGAAATTTTTTTTTCTCCCATTCTACAGGCTAAAGTCCAAGATCTGGATGCCAACAAGGTTTTTTCTTCTGAGAGCCTCTCTCTTTGGCTTGCAGGTAGCTACCTTCTTCCTCTGCCTTCCCATGGTGTTTCCTCTGTGCATGTCTGTGTCCTAACCTCCTCTCATTAAGGACACCAGTCATATTGGATTAGGGCCCACCCTAATGACCTCATTTTAACTCAATTACCTTTTTGAAAAATTTTAATACTATTTTTATTGATACATAACAGATGTACATGTTTTCAGGGTACATGTGATAATGTAATACATTCACATAATTTGTAAAGATCAAGTCAGTGTATTGGGATATCCATCACCTTAAATATTTGCCTTTTCTTTATGCTAGAAAAATTCTAATAATTCTCTTCTAACTCTTTTGAAATATACAATAGATTATTGTAAACTATAGTTACCCTACTGATCTATTAAACACTAGGTCTTATTTCTTCTATCAAACTGTATATTTCCACCTTTTAGTAAATCTCTTCTTATGCCCCTATCCACCCTCTTCTTCCTAGCCTCTAGTAACGACCAATCTACTTTCTATCTTCATGAGATACACTTTTTAGGTCCCACATATGAGTGAGACTATACAATATTTGTCTTTCTCTGTTTGGCGTGTTTCACTTAACATAATGACCTCCAGTTTTATCCATGTTGCTGCAAATGACAAGAATTCATTCTTATTTATGGCTGAATAACATCCCATTGTGTAAATATACCACATTTTTATCCACTCATCCATTGATGGGCACTTAGCTTGCTTCCATATTTTGGCTATTGCGAGTAATGCTGCAATAAACATGGGACTGCAGATATCTCTTCAATATATTGATTTTTTTTCTTTTGGATATACACCCAGTAGTGGAATTGCTGCATCATATGGTAGCTCTATTTTTAGTCTTCCGTAGTGGCTGTACTAATTTACATACCCTCCAACAGTGTAGGAGGGTTCTCCTTTCTCCATATCCTTGCCAGCATCCACTATTCCCTGTCTTTTTGATAAATGCCATTTTAGCTGTGGTGAGGGGATATCTCATCGTGGTTTTGATTTGCATTTCTCAGATGATTAGTGGTGTTGAGCATTTTTTCAAGTACTTGTTAGCCATATGTATGTCTTTTTTTGAGAAATGTCTATTCAGATCTTTTGCCCATTTTAAAATTAGATTTTTTTTTTGCTATTGAGTTGTTTGAGCTCCATATATATTCTGGGTATTAATGCATTGTCAGATGGATAGTTTGCAAATATTTTCTCCCATTCTGTAGGTTTTCTCTTTATTGATTGTTTCCTTTGCTATACAGAAGCTTTTTAGCTTGATGCAATCACATTTGTCTATATTTGCTTTTGTTCCTGTGCTTTTAAGGTTTTATCAAAAAAATCCTTTCCCAGATCAATGTCATGAAGTGTTTCTCCTATGTTTTCGTCTGGTAGTTTCATAGTTTCAGGTCTTACATTTAAACCTTTAAACTATTTTGAGTTGATTTTTGTATATGCTGAGAGACAGAAGTCTAGCCTAGTCTTAGAAATCTGGTTCAGTTTTTTCACTTTACAAAAAGCAAAGCTAAAGACTAGAGAGTTCTAAGAATTAACACAATTTAATAATGGGAGAGATAGAGCAGAATATAAATCTTTTGATTCTCAGTTCACTCAACCATTTGTTAGTATAAGCCCTTATATATGCCAGGTACTGGGGATATAAGGGTGTATGAAAGAAGTAACGACCCAGTCCTCATGAACCATATATTCTCCTGAGGGAAGACAGACAACAGACAGGTAATAAATGAGTCTCAAAATATAACATACAAAATGAGAGCTTGATGCTATGTGAAGTGGTCAGGGAAAGCCTCTCTGAAGAGATGGCGCTTGACCTGAAGTTGAACAAAGGATAAGCCATTTGAAGGTCTGGAGGAACAATAAAGACCATGCAATGGGAAGAAGATGGAGCACTGGAATAAAAGAAGGGAGGCGAGAATGGTGGGAGTGTGGGAAGCAAACAGGATAATCATGTAAGATGAAGTAGCCACAGGGAGGGGCCACAGCTGATAGGGCCATGGAAGGGCAGGTGGATTTACTCTACGTGCCTTGGAGGCTCTGGGAGGGAGTGATGTAACTGACATAGCTCCACGCCCAAGGCATTCTTCACCAAAGTGCAATCAATGTCTTTGTTTCACCCAGTCATCATGGTTGAACACATATATGAAACACGGTGAAAAATTTAGGAATTAATGTAGCAAATGAGCCAAAGTTTAATTTCAAATGTATCTTCTAGAAACAAGAATAAGGTTGTACAGTTATACATAAATATACTTACGTGAAAATTCATCCTGAGAGCCATCTGACTGCAGCGTAAGTGCTTAAAGTGTAACCGTGGAGCTAAGCCTTGCAAATTCTACCAAGTTACACTGTCCAAAATGGTGTTCTACAGAGGATTCTCTCTGCCAGGGGTATGCAGAGCCAGTGATTATTAACAGAGATTATTCAAATACCAGACCTTCTGTTCCTGGCTTTTTGCTTTATCCCAGCTAGACACTTGCGCAGAAGAGCAATGGTGAGAAAATGTAGCTGAGATCATAATACCTTCCCTTGAAAATACCAAGTCACTCAAACCTTTAAACTTCTACTTTACATTAAACATGAATGTAATGAGCTTAAGTGATAAATGTCTAAAGAAACCCTAAGTGAAACTATTTTCTGCCTTATATATTCTAAATATTTTCAACCTAAAATTTGTCTGATGAAATAGTAAAAGAATGAAAAAAGAAAGACCATTAGAAGAAATAGGATGAAACATTTTGAGATTCTGATAACCTTACACGTGTGATTTTTCCAACTACCTTCCTCCCCCACCCTCTCCTATCAAAGGCATGAATTTTACCATGCAAGGCCTACCCACCAGCTTTGCCAAAAGTCTTCTTCCTGTTTATTCATCGAATGCCCAAGGCCAAGGGAACCAAGTTCTACATTTAAAGATCAGATAAAAATCCTGTCCTTGTGCCCTATATTAGAAGTGGATCAGGAATAAGATAATTTCAGCCTCCAAATCCTGGCAAACATCAAGTTTGAGAATGACCAATGAATTTTCCTGCCTGTTTCATAGAGAGGCTGGTGACAGGTAAGGGAAATATCCCAGGAGAAGCTTGTAAAAGTTGGCACATCACTGACTTGGTTGCAATCTCCACTGTCTGAATCCTCTGCCCTTTTCTATTTCTAATAGCTTTAACTCTCCATCTTCCATCAAACTACACTTGCTTCTTCATTGGGTGCTACTGAATGAGTGCTGTTGGCCAGGCTTTGTGAAACAGGCGCCCACTTGATTATTTGCACCAATGCGATGTATGTGTTATTACGAAATGAGATGAACCATAACCAGTGCATCTGGACCACAGGATAATAAAGAGGAGGGAAATCTTATCTTTCGACAACTAGGGGAGAAAACTTGTCACTTATAAATGGACATTTCTAGAACAAGTCATTGGTAAAGCATTCAAAAGGTACTGTACCACAGAGCTCATTTTTAAAATTCTTTCCTCAGTTCAAATTATTAATAACTCTCTGACCTTTAATGATTCTTTTTATTCCCTTCTTGGTATATTGTAACAAACCAACATCTTTCAGTGACAGTAAATTTGAAACAAAGTAAGGAACTAACTAACTATGCCCCATGATGGGAAAACATAAATCACTGCCTCTCAGCCACTGCTTAGGGTTAGAACAGCCTTTGTCCAAACTAAAACACTGTGTGCTTGGTGTGGGTTGCCTTTTATTAGGCTGAAATAGCTTTGGGAATTCTCAGGGTGCTTCCTAGTCATCTAAGTAACTCCCATTGCAGTCAGGCACAAGGGCTGCGACAGTCAATCATTTGCTAATACAAATAGGCCGCCTTCTTTACAGGGTACTTACAATATCATTATGAAAGACAAGCCTCGGTATTTCTCCAGAATTAAATAGTGTATCAATAATTTTCCTATTTTTCAGCAAATCTGCACTATAAATAGTCAAGTGTGGCTTTGCTTTTCATCCGCTCCATTGGAAACTCAAAGTTAACTAGGATTTCCAATGGGGCTTAGTACCACCAGTGGTTTCCAAATAGCTACTTGGGAGAGATAAGGCTCACAGCCTGACCAAAGAGCCCCATTGTCTTGGATCTTTCCAGTCATTCTGCTGGAGATCCCCATTGGTCC
>CAUYSK010011193.1:0-10100 GCA_963575035.1 Avahi laniger | reverse complement strand
ATCTACACCTATTTTGTTAAGACTTTTTATCTTAAAACGGTAAGGCATGAAACCATAAAAATCCTAGAAGAAAATGTTGGACAAACACTTCTGGTTGTAGGCCTGGGCAAAGAATTTTTTAAGAAGACACCAAAGACAATTTACAGCAACAACAAAAATAAATAAATGCAACTTACTTAAATTAAAAAGCTTCTGCACAGCCAAGGAAATAAACAACAGAGCAAATAGACAACTTACAAAATGGGAGAAAATATTCACATGCTATACATCTGATAAAGGGCTAATAGCCAGAATCTACAAAGAACTCAAGCAAATAAGCAGGGAAAACAATCAAACAACCCCATAAAGAAGTGGGCAAAAGATAGGAATAAAAGCTCTTCAAAAGAGATAGATTAATGGCCAATAAATGTAGGAAAAAAATACTCAACCTCAGTAATCATCAGAGAAATGCAAATCAAAAGTACAATGATATGACCTCACTTCTGTGAGAATGGCTTTTATCAAAAAGTAGCAAAACAATAGATTCTGATGTGGATGCACAGAGAAAGGAACATTTATACATTGTTGGTGGGATTGCAAAATTGTGCAATCTCTATGGAAAATGGTATGGAGATTCCTCAAAGAAGTAAAAGTAGACCTACTATTTGATCCAGCAATCCCACTACCATGTTTTTAGCCAAAGGAAAAAAAGTCATTTTATCAAAAAGATACTTGTGCTAGAATGTTTATTGCAGCCTAATTAACAATCACAAAGATGTGGAATCAACCCAAGTGCCCATCAGTTAATGAGTGGATTATTAAAATGTGGTATATGTACATCATAGTGTACTACTCAGTCATAAAAAAATGAATTAGTACCTTTTGCAACAAGCAGGATGAAACTGGATAACATCCTCCTAAGTGAAGTATTGCAAGAATGGAAAAACAAACACCACGTGTACTCACTATTAAATTGGAACTGACTGGTCTGTACTCATGTGCATAGATGGAAGTAAAACTCAATGGAAATCATGCAGGTGGGAGGGGAAAGGAGGGGATAGGTGAAATCATACCTAATAGGTACAATGTACACTGTCTGGGTTATGGGCACAATTATTATAACTTTTACTCAAGCAGTACAAAAGCAATTTATGTAACAAAAACATTTGTACTCCCATAATATTCTGGAATAAAAAAATAAATAAATAAAAAATAAAACATCATCAACAAAATCTTTAGCATTTTTCTCTGAAGGAGAATAAAAGATTACCATCCTAAAAAAATCGTTTTCATAATATAGTTATAGTATATATAAAGCACTTCCAATTCATTCAGCTATAAAGTATATCATTATTATGTTTCAAGTTCCAAGTACACAGATTAAAATTACAGAAGTAATAATTGATCATTTATAATTATTTTTTATCAACCAGAGTAATTTTTAACTAAGTAATCTACCCCCAAAATTACATGCAGAATGTACAATATTTGGTAAATTTTTTAAACATACTTTTATAAAACTACTTTGGCATATAAAAAGATATACAACTTAAATTTAAAAATCATATTAAAATGTTAACATCTTAAAATTTGACAGCAAATTATAATTTTATGACACTTGCATTAAGGCCATGTTTTAAAAATGGAAACAAATTTCCTAAAACTTGTTAGTTTTAAAAAAAAAAAATCCATCCACATCAATCAAGTTGCTGATTAAAGAATTTTCAGTGTCTGAGGTGAGAGCTATTATTTTGGGGAAGTTGGTGAGAAGTCTAACAGAAAAATCCACCCGAGCGGATGGGAGAGATAGTCAAAGTAATCCAAACTATCAAATAAAAGCCTGGGATGCTTCGCACACAGCGATCTCCTCAAATGCCCTGACTTTGTCTCTATAGGCACTAGTTTGGAAGTTTTCAGTTCTGAAGGAATGATACTATTCACTCCACTTTCCCATGCCATAGAGGGAAAAATTGACATGGGACAGGTCCATGGGAAGGAGGGTGTTGTTGCAAACTTTTATAACCAATTTTTATATGTACAGTTGTAAATTTATATTTTGGAAATAGCTGGAAATCAATGGTAAGACAGAGTGAGAGTTAATGATTTCTCAACAAACTCAATGTGAAATTATACCAAAATTCAGGCCAAATGTTTTTACATATCAGTCATTTATTCAACATTAAATAATAAGAGAAAACAGATCATGTAATCTGGTTCATAAACTGGATGAAGTTCTAACTTCCTGATGTTTTGCTTGTTTTTTTAAAGGTTTTACATCACATATCGCAAATAAGGAGAAGAAATGTTGGCCATTTTGATGATCATATTTACTAGAAGCAAGTTGGAAAAAACAGCACAAAGAATCTTAAAAATTACTTTCCTATTATCTGGAGAGTACAGGGGCTTTAGGGTAAATAACATCGTGTGCTTTCCTAATGCACAGTAGTTTTTAATTTGGGTATTTTTTTTCAAGACACAGGTGCCTTGAAGTGAGGCAGAGACTAATGAGAAAAGCTGAACCACTGAGGCGCAGGGTACATGTCTTTGTGAATGTAACTGCTCTGAAATGTAGTGTTGGTTTTTTCCCTAATGAAGTGTGCATTGCAATGTTTTCAAGATAGAGAGGCAAAGGACCTTGTGCAGTAAAAGAAAATCCCCTACTCTGTGATAATTCATCAGATTATTTGCCGTTCGAGAAAGGCTTTTACTGCTGACCTACAAATATTTATTTTCTTAAAGTAGCCAAAGATTAATTTGTTTTTCCAATGACTTCATAAGTAGCTGTGTTATATTTTCTAACCAAATATGCTTTACTTGAAAGGATTCCACTTATTATCTTGTGTAAAATTTTATAATTTTTGATATATTTTTATAATTTAGCTTATTTATCAATTGCATGTATGTGTATATATTTGAATAAATATAGTCCAGTTATCTAGATTTTTGCTGTTTTCTTTGATTTTTCAATATCAATTCATACTCAAGTTCAAATTTTTTGTTACAAAATCTTATTTGATGGCAGATTTCCTTAAATGATTTTTAGCTTGTTAAAAAAATTTTAAAACATGTTTCCTAATTATAATAACAGAAACACAAACAAAAATATACAACACATTCTACATTCTACTTTTTAAAATTTATATTCATTGCTTATCAATTAATGCAGAAAGATATTGTAAAGAAACAGCCAGATTTTCTATACTATCTTAACTAAAAAATAAGAGATGAGTTGCCAATTTTTTAGAATAAATGTAAATTTATGCTGATCTCCATATATAACTATAGATTCATCTCTGTGTATCTATTTCTATAGCTATCTATCCATCATTATATATCTACTTCAAAGTGGCAATTATTCCAAGCATATATCAATACTTAATTCCTTAACATGTTTCAGATCCCAGATTAAATGTCACTTCCAAATACTGGGTATGACTCTCCATTCCCCTCCACCCCCCACATAGCAACTGGGATGTATCTGTATATTATGTATCATAATGGTGATTATTTCTGTGATTATATTTCCACTGTATCTTCCTGCTGAATTAACCATAAGCCACCTTAGAGTAGAAAATTGTATCTTCTTTGCTGCATTGTCAATCTGGTTGATGTAATAGGGTCAATAATTGACCCTATTAGGGAAGGGTTTCTTAAGACACAAAAGTGTGAACTACAAGAAAATTGTATATTTTGAATAAATTAATATTAAATGTTTGAATAGTAAAATGCACTATGAACAAAGGAAAATGAGAAGTCATAGAAATAGCGCTAATACATTATTCAAAATATAAAAGAAATTTCATGATTCAAGACAAAAATAATTCTATCAAAATTTGAGCCAATCTTGACAAAACTTGTATTCAGAAGTTTTGTGGGAGAGAAGCAGTACTCAACATTTTTGGCACTAGGGACCGGTTTCATGAAAACAATTTTTCCACCGACTGGGGATAGGAGGGTGGCGTGTCGTGGGTGGGACCAGTGCAGGGCTCAGGCTGTACCCGGCCGCAACCCAAAGGTTGAGGATCGTTATGTCAAAGTAGTTCCAATAAATCTATAAGATACCATTTTATATTTTGATTATTGAAACAATGGAAGCATTTACATACCATTGATGGTGATGACATTTGTAAAATTATTTTGAGTGCCAATTTGGAGATGTCATCCAAAGATGGAAAAATACATATTCCACCCTGTTCTAAACAGCATAGCAGGGCAATAGGATTCCCAGAGATCCATCTCCAGTCTTCTAGCATGTACAGAGTGTGTACATGAGTCACACTCAAATACATTCAAATAAAAATTCCAAAGAAGCTTTTTTCCCCCCTCTTTTATCATGCTTCACTTTATTGTGCCCAGCAAAGCTTTTAATGGAGGTTACGAGACTGGATTTAAATTTTATATGGAAGAGAAAGAATCAAATTATAGCCAAGGCACTGGTGAAAAAGTAGAACATGTTGATGGACGTGTCTTACCAAATATCATGATTTATTATTACATTGTGTTTTATTAAATCGGTAGAATGCATTTATATCAGAGAATGTACCAAACATCAATATGTCAGTAATAGCATTGTTTATTAAAAAGAAGCCTTGGTAGGAAGGCAGAATCCAACAAATATATGCTAATAGATAAGTATATTGTGATCTACTTGTCACAATGGCAAATTATAGTGCTGGGAAAATGAGCAAATGAAAGAAAAAAAGTGGCAAGTATCAGTGCGGATGGATCTCAAACATAATTTATAGAATAAAAAGGAAGGGAAGATTACATTAGCAAAAACTTGAAAACTTGGAAAAACTCCAATACATTGTTGCTAAAGTCCTAGTTAAATTATTTTGAGAGAGTTTAAAAATACTTAACTCAAAATTTAGAAAACAGCCATTTTGAAATGAGAGCAAGGGAATTCTCAAAGGGTAGGAGTTACTGATAGTGTTCTGTTTATTAACCTATGTGGTGTTCTCACTTGGAATTTTTTATCATATATTTGAAACATAGTTCCATTTTCTTTTTTTTTATTTTCCATAATCTTTTATACTATTTTTTATTTTCAAAAGATTTAGGGGGTACAAGTGTTTTTTGTTACGTGGATAAATTTTATCAAGCTGAAGTCAAGGCTTTCAGTGTACCCATCAGCAGAACAATGTGCACTGTGCTCAATAGGTAGATTTTATCCCTAACCCCTCTCTCACCTTCCCCCCTCTTAGTTTCCAAAGTCCATTACTGCTCTTTATGGCCATATGTGTCTTTCATTTAGCTTCCACTTATAAGTGAGAACACGTGGCATCTGACTTTCTGTTCCCGAAATATTTCACTTAGGATAATAGTCTCCAGTTCCATCTATGTTGCTGCAAAAGGCATTAGTTTATTCCTTTTTTATGGCTGAGTAGTATTCATTGTGATATATATTTTATAAAAATATATATACACCATATTTTCTTTATCCACTCATCATATGATGGACACTTAGGTTGATTCCATATCTTTGCTATTGTGATTGTGCCGTGATAAACATTCAAGTGTATGTGACTTTTTTTTTTTTTTGAGACAGAGTCTCACTCTATTGCCTGGGTTAGAGTGCCATGGCATCAGCCTAGCTCACAGCAACCTCAAACTCCTGGGCTCAAGCAATCCTTCTGTCTCAGCCTCCCGAGTAGCTGGGACTATAGGCATGCGCCACCATGGCCGGCTAATTTTTTCTATATATTTTTAGTTGTCTAACTAATTTCTTTCTATTTTTAGTAGAGACGGAGTCTTGCTCTTGTTCAGGCTGGTCTCGAACTCCTGAGCTCAAAGGATTCACCTGCCTTGGCCTCCCAGAGTGCTAGCATTACAGGCGTGAGCCACTGCACCCGGCCTGTAAGTGACTTTTTTATTAAATGACTTTTTTCATTTGGGTAGTGGGATTGCTGGATCAAATGGTAGGTCTACTTTTAAATCTTTGAGGAATATCCATACTGCTTTCCATAGTGATTGTACAAGTTTGCATTCTTAACAACAGTGCATAAGTATTCCCTTTTCACTGCAACCCTGTCAACATCTATCATTTTTAGATGTGTGTGTGTGTGTGTGTGTGTGTGTGGCGGGGTGTGTGTATGTGTGTGTGTGTGTGTGTGTGTGACGGGGTGTGTGTGTATGTGTGTGTGTGTGTGTGTGTGTGTGTGTGTGTGTGTGTGTGTGTGTGTTGAGGTAGGCCCTTGCTCTGAAACAGGGCTTGAATGCAGTGACATCATCACAGCTCACTGCAATCTCAAACGCCCAGGTTCAATAGATCCTGCCTATTCAGCCTCCTGAGCAAGTAGGACTACAGGTGCACACCACTACACCCAGTAAGTTTTTCTATTTTTTTGTAGAGACAAGGTCTCAAACTCCTGGCCTCTCTTCTCCCTTGGCCTCCCAAAGCTCTAGGATTACAGTCATGAGCCACTGTGCCCAGCCTTTTTGACTTTTTAATTATGGTGATTCTGACATGGGTAAGGTTTTATTTCATTGTGGTTTTAGTTTGCATTTCCCTGATAATTAGTGGTATGAGCATTTTTTCATGTATTTGTTAGCCATTTGTCTGTCTTCTTTTGAGAAGGTTCTATTCATATCTTTTGCCCATTTTTGATGGGATCATTTGTTTTTTCTTACTGATTTCTTTGTGGATTCTAGATACTAGTCCTTTGTCAGATACACAGTTTGCAAATATTTTCTGCCATTTTGTAGGTTATCTATTTACTCTGTTGATTATTTTCTTTGCTGTACAGAAACTTATATTTTCATTTTCTAAACATCTTTATATGGATATTATATAATAAAGTATAACTGGTAAGTTATTAATAGTTATTTAGTTTAGTAAGTACTTTGTATTCATATTTACATTGTTAAATTTATCTTCTGTGTATTAACACTAAAATTTAAGTTGAATTTTAAATTTAAAAACATATAATTACATTGAATTTTAAATATAATAATAAAATATAAGATAAAAATTAAAATAAAAATTATAATAATGAAGATATTTATTTTTTACCATTACCTACCAAATCATAGTTATATGCATATCACAATAATTATTTATGTAATACAAATATGCAGCAAATTAGAAAATAGTAAAATCTTAACAGTAGTAGATGAGAACTTCAGGATCATTTTTCCAATTCTTTTATACTTTCATAAGATAAGTGTGATTGTTACAGGAATGTTCCAATCACACATAAACTCAGCTGTATTTAAATTGTAAGCTTAACTCTGCTTCCAGCATAGTAAAAAATAATTGTATGATCTATCAAGGAATGAATAAACTTTTAGTCATATTACCTTTATAGTATTGCAGGGAACTGAATACTTTGTATATTTTGATTTACTTTCAAATGACAAATAAAAAATGGCTCATACAATTTACTTTTACCCACCTATCCCAAGTATGAAATTTAATTAAAAAAGTTCTGAAGATGTAACAATAAGATAAATAGTGAATAGAATAATTTGAATGATTTATATCTTATGTTATTAAAGGACAAATTTTCCTATTACTTTCAACTTATCTTAAATGATTGCAAATAAATTATGATTCTTTTTTTGTTTTTTAATAATGTTGCAAAAATACAGATACACAAAAAATACAACATTTTTTATTAATTTAAAATATAGGTTTATTTTCATTCCTTTTGTGCTGCATTCAATTATTTGCACAAGACTATTTGTTATTATAATTTATCTAAATATATTCTCTATAGTTATTAAAATATCCCAATCTTTTAAATTTTCTATCTTTGCATTGCACTGTAATATTGTAATTCCCATAAGGTTGTTCTATTTCTTTTCTCCTTGCTTCAGTATTAACTTTGTTTTGTATGTTTACATCCGTAATAATAATACAACACACAGAGAAAGAAATAATAATTCATTTTAAGAGTATCTGTTCAGAAAATTGCTACATCTTTGAAATCCAAAATAAAATCATATATTTGATGTAGTAATACATAAGCTATGCTAAGATGGTAAACATTTATTCAGGAGGTGTTTTATATTTTTATTCATACATTACAGGAAAAAAAAGTCCCTTTATAATTACATTTTAAGCACAATACTCCTGCAACCAGTACACTGAAGACTATGAAATTGGAATAGGTTACTTTTAAACAAACAACTCTGTCCTAAGATTGTGAATGAGAAACAGAATTGTATGGTAGAATTTTTATATAGATATAATTTCCATACAGAAGGCAAAGTACAAACATTGGACAGGAGATGGAAATGGAGTCAGAGGTTGACAGCCTTCATATTTGATAGTTCGATATTTGTATTAGAGTTCTCCAGAAAAACAGAACCAATTCTACCTATATCCATATTAATATCTACATCTATGTATATCTTCTATTGTATAAGTGCATGCAAAGATACAAACATGGTAAGTCTTCAAGAAACGCATACTAATTTGTTATAACATGTCTGAACGAGATCTAGTTTGAGGCACTAATAAGGTTAGATATTAGTATGAAAAGAACTCCTATCAGAGCAACATGAATTCTGCTAAAATTGAAGCAAGAACAGACATCAAATTTATTGTGAATCTTGGATAGAAGAATGGTGAAATCACAGATACTTTTTTGGAAGCTTTATGGGGACAATGCTGCAAAGACATAAGCAGTTTACAAATGAAGAACTCATTTTAAGAAAAGATGAGATAATATTGAAGATTATGTCCGTAGTGGCAGACCCTCCACATAAATTAGTGAGGAAAAAATTCATCTTGTTCATGCCCTAATAGAGGAGAATCAATGGTTAACGGAACAAACAATAGCCAACACCAGAGACATCTCAAATGGTTCAGCTTACACAATTCTGACTGAAAAATCAAGGCTGAGGAAGCTCCAAAACGTTGTGCCCAGGTCAGCTACGGACAAGAGCAGAGCTTTCAACTGAAATTTTAAACAAGTGAGATAAAGATCTTCAAGCATTTCTTTGAAGAATTGTAACAGGAGATGAAACATGGCTTTACCAATACAATTCTAAAGAAAAAGTGCAATCGAAGTAATGGTCTACCACATCTGCATCCAAAGGCCTGGTAACTAGGGGAGCTGATGGTGTAACTTCTGGTCTGAGTCTGAAGGCCTGAGATCTGGAGGTGGCATGAGGTTGGGGTGCTGCTGGCGTAAATCCCAGGGTGTGAAGGCCTGACCACCAAGAGCCATGTGCTTCATGGGCAGAAATTGAATGTTCCAGCTGAAGTAAAGAGAGAGAAAGAGAGAGAGAGAGAGAATTTGTCCTTTCTCCACCTTTTTGTTCCATTCAGGCCCTAAATGAATTGGATGATGCCTGCCTACACTGGTAAAGGTGGATCTTCTTTACTCAGTCTACCAATTCATATGCTGACCTTTTCTCAAAACACTCTCACAGATACACCCAGAAATAATATTTCAGCAGCTGTCTGGGCATCCTTGACCCCAATCAAGTTGTCACATATAATTAACTATTATAATAGTAATTACTGAATGTCCATGTGTAAATGACAAACATAAAGATTTTCCTAACAATGAGAGGAGAATATTCAAGGAGGACAGAATGAAATGGAGCTACCAGAAATCTTTGTGTGAAATTTTGCTTTAAGAATGTGACAGCAATTGGAAATAATGAGGAAATAAAAAGATGTATAGTAATTTTTAAATCTAACCAAAGTCTCCTTTTTTTTAGGTCTGCAATCCATAAATAGTTTGAAACTTGGAAGAACTTCTTATTGTTAAATGATGGAGAAAAATATATCCTGAAAATTACATGGAGTATACGATCCTATGAACACAGGTTAAACAGAACAAGTTGTGAAAGATAAGAACTAACGCTCTGAAGTAATTCTGTTCAGTTGTTTAGTGACAAAATTGGTAATTCATTCCAAATCTATTCGGTAAAAGCAAATAAAATCTTGTACAATTATCAATTAAAGAATTTGGAGATACTTCAGAGAGCTAAAAATAGAAATAGCATTCGATCCAGCAATAGCGCTATTAGGCATCTACCCAAAAGAGCACAAAACATTCTATGATAAAGACATCTGCACCCAAATGTTTATGGCAGCACAATTCACTATTGCAAGGATGTGGAAACAACTCAAGTGCCTGTCAATCCATGAGTGGATTATTAAA
>CAUYSK010011192.1:0-14716 GCA_963575035.1 Avahi laniger | reverse complement strand
ACTCCTGGGCTCAAGCAATCCTCCTGCCTCAGCCTCCCGAGTAGCTGGGACTACAGGCATGCGTCACCATGCCCGGCTAATTTTTTCTATATATTTTTAGTTGTCCATCTAATTTCTTTCTATTTTTAGTAGAGATGGAGTCTCGCTCTTGCTCAGGCTGGTCTCGAACTCCTGAGCTCAAACGATCCACCCGCCTCGGTCTCCCAGAGTGCTAGGATTACAGGCGTGAGCCACCGCACCCAGCCTAAAATTTTTTATTTTATTTTTTTAGACAGTCTTGCTTTGTTGCCCAGGCTGGAGTACAGTGGTGTGATAATAGCTCACTGCAGTTTTGAACCTCTGGGCTCAAGTGATCCTCCTGCCTTAGCCTCCTGAGTAGCTAGGACTATAGGCCCACACCACCATGCCTGGCTAATTTTTATTTTTATTTGTTTTTATTTATTTATTATTATTATTACTTGAGACAGGGTCTCACTCTGTTGCCTTGGCTAGAGTACAATGGTGTCATTATAGATCACTGCAATCTCAAATTCCTGGGCTCAAGCGATCCTCCTGCCTCAGCCTCCCTAGAAGCTGAGACAACAGATGCGTGCCACCATGCCCAGCTAATTTTTCTATTTTTTGTAGAGACGTGGTCTTGCTCTTGCTCAGACGGGCCTCCCAAAGTGCTAGGATTACAGGTGTGAGCCACTGCACCTGGCATATATGTGTGTTTTAAAATATTTAATAGAATATGTATAAAATTTAAAAATGAATATAACTATTGAGGGTGCATGTTCAAAAGCTTTTGAGAAGGATGTATTATAAAGATAGTTGGGAGATCACCATTCTTGAGTGGGTAAGGTGCCCAGATTTTGTCCTTTCCCTAGAACATCGTGCTGTTTTGTCATTATTGTTTGTCTTCCCCCTGGACAGCACAAGGGGCAGGGACTGTGACTTAATCATAGTGAAGTTGCCAACAACAGGATCCACTTTAGCTAGTTTTAGCAGAAGTGGATTTCTTATCAGCTGTTGGTTTTCAGCCAAGGTTCTTAAACATTAGCGTGCAATCAGAACCACCTGGAAGGCTTGTTTAAGCCAAAACTACTAGGCTCCCACCCTCAGAGTTTCTGATTCAGCAGTTCTGGGGTGGGGCCCAGGAATTTACACTTCTGACAAGTTGCTGGGTGCTGCCGATTCTGCTGGTCCAGAGACCACTCTTGGAGAACCACTGGTTATAGATCGATGGCAGGTGCTGGAGAGGGAGGCTGCAGGGCAGGGGCCCAGGTACGATCTCTGCGCCACACTGAACAGTTGGCCTGGTCAGGGAGCTGCCGTATCTGCTGCTTCCACTGCGAACTCAAAACCCACACTGCCCCTGCTGCAGACGGAAAGCTGCCAAACCAGGAAGCTGTGCTGATGCTGCTCAGAACCCACGAGGTTGTTGACTGACTAGACTTAGTGCCTTTGTCACCACTGTTGGAGAAGGTTCAAAGCACCCTCATGGCCTCCACAGGGGCAGTGTGGCAGCCCCTTACAATGCCCAGGCTGCATGGCACCCGAGCTTCTGCCTGGGGAAAGCTGCTATTATTATCATAACTGGGAACCTGAGTGTAAGGAAGGTTAAAGAGGTCTTCAGTATTCCTGCTTTTAGTGCACAGGAGATTTTGCTAGAAGGAGGTTGGAGTGGTTTTGAGTGAGGCAAGAGCAGCATTTGCCACACGCTGTATTTTTCCTCTTGGTTCCTGGTACAGTGCCCAAGCCCCGGAGTCGGCACATAGTAGGTCCCCGATAAATAAGAGTTCCTTCTCCCTGTCCTTCCCCAATGTGCTTATCCCCTACGTGGTGCTGCAGTGTCTTGGCTGAGGGTTTGCCCTGCTGCGGAAAATCTCCCTGACTCCTCGCTGGGGCTTTCTGCCTTCTTCTTGAGCAAGTTAGATATGCAGAGGGAGCAGATCAGAATTTTTGCAGTAACAAGTCTGCCTGAGACTACTTCCATCTAGGAGTGAGTCACACTGGCTCACCCAGATCTAGGTCACCTGCATTTCCTCAGTGTGACCTCTCCCCGCCTCCTTCCCTCCACATCCTTATCCCCAGAGCCTGAAACTCAGAACTGTCACCTTGGCCTTGAGAGTCTCTGAGACTGAATCCATTCCTGGAAAGGAGACCTGAGATCCCACCGCAAGTGAGGTGGGAAGGGGTTTGGAGGGAACCCTCTGGTCCAGGGGCTAGCAGATCTCACAGTCGTTTCCAACGCACCCTTCAGGCAACAGATACAAATGTAGATGGTCCCAAATTATGATGGTTCAATTTACATTGTTCAACTTTACAATGGTGTGAAAACCATAGCATTCAGAAGAACAAGTACTTCCAATTTTGAATTTTGATCTTTTCATGGAGGGCAAGCGATACGCAGTAAGATACTCTCTCAAGATTCTGAGCAGCTCTCAGTTGGCCACGAGATCGCCTCGGTGAACGACATTTGCTGCCTTCCTGAAGAACCCGTGCCTGCTAAACCATCAAGCGTCCGTGCCCCAGGGCCTCCTACCAGCTATTCTCTGCCTCTTCAGAAGAGAGAGAAATTGATGACCCTGTTGCTGTAGCATCCCCATCATCCAGCAGTTACTTTCAGTTCAATGCTTCCAACATTGCTCAGGCCCAGTGTGCTTTCAACTGCACCAGCTGATGGAGACACCGTTCCATTTTTTACTTTCGGTACCATAGTTAATAAATCACGTGAGATATTCAACACTTTATTATAAAACAGGCCTCGTGTTAGATGATTCTGCCCAAGCACAGGCTCATGGAAGTGTTCTGAGCATGTTTAAGGTAGGCTAGGATAAGCTACGATGTTCCAGAGGTTAGGGGCATTAAATGCATTTTTGATTTTCAATAGTTTCAACTTACATACAATGGGTTCATCGGGATGTGACCCCATCGTAGGTCGAGGAGCATCTCTAGTCAAGTTGCCTGTTCACCACCGCATTTTAGGCCGGTTCTAAGGTTTGCTTCATCCTCCTGACTGTGGGCTGGGGTGCAGCGGGGTAAAGAGGCGATGTGATCAGAGCTCAGGAAATGCTTCCTCTCGTCAGTAGTCTCAGCCTTCCTTTGAGGCCGCCACCGCAGTGTCAGCCCCAGCTCTCGCAGACCATGACATAAGCAAACTGTTTTAAAATGCTGGCAGCGCCGACAGTGTCAGAGCCAAGCTTTTAAACAGGCAGCATGACACAGGGAGGAGCGCAGGATTTGGAAACAGAAGGGCTCGGGTTTGAATCTTTTCTCGCTCTTGACTGGTTGCCTCACTTTTGCCTCAGTTTCTTCAGCAAAACTAACACCTGCCTTAGAGACTTGCGACAATTTAATATAAGGTGTTTGATGCATGCTATCAAATGGCAGCGATTATTAATATTTATAATGAAAAGCATTGAAAACGGTCACAGCTCTCATAGTTTATTTTGCCTGTGCCTGTCTCAGCGTCTGCGTGGTCTTAGCGAGAGGAGACCATACTTGTAAACGTCACTTATTTGCCGTCTCAAATCCTTTTGGAACGGGGCAGGGGGTTAAAAGTATTTTTCATATTATATATTTATTAAGTGAGCACTCTCCGTGTTAGGTGCTGGGGATACAGTCTGCTTTCTAGGATCTCTCAGTCGACAGGGGAGGCGGACACACATGCATCTAAGCACACGACAGTGAGGGTGTGCGGTCATCTGGGTGTGACATGGGGCTGACAGCCCAGAAGAGGGGTGGCTGAGCTCGTTCGTGAAGATCTTTGAAGGTGGTGAGTGGATTTCAGGGCTGGTGAGAGGTCCATTCAGTAGGATGCAGTAACCGACTGTGGGAACGAAGCCAAGAGGCCAGACATGGGTCATTTCTGGGTTTCTGGCTCGTGTGACGGGGTGGATGGTCATGCTTTGGCCACATGCTTTGACTACTACACCACCACAATTGTGGAACATTCTTAGTAATTCTGATTTCCACTGGGTTGCTTTTGGTACCAGAATTTAGTTGTCCTGTCTTCTCTTTTCTAATAAAATTCTACCCTGTAACTAACAGGAAACGTGAATAAGAGCAGAATAAAGGCAGAAGCCTTTGCCCTTTTTTTCTCCTCATAGGAAGCCGCTTAAGATCATTTCTGTGCTGTTGACTGACACAGCCCATTAGAGAATGAAGGGGTGCGAATGTAAGAGCTGGAGTGAGGGCTGCACCAGGCTGTCGCCCGGAGAGTGCTCAATGCCATCTGGCAGAGCCACATTGCCAGGTACAGACCCGTAGGCTGTGAAATATTCAACACTGTGTCTGTATGGGAGAAATACGAAGAGGAGAAAGAAATGCGTTGTAAAGGTGGTCTGATCAGGTATTGCCCAACTCACCGCCTTATAGGCCAGGAACCATTTTGGCCAATGCATTTAAGGAACAGAAATGGAAAATAAAAACATTCAAATTGTATTTTTCTCAGATTTAGGTAAACTTGAAAGGAAGTTATTTTCTCAGTTTGAAAGAGAGTTTTTCTTCCAGTTAAGATGAATGCAGGGATTAATTACAAAGGACCTAGATAAAATAAAAATCTACTACAGTGTATTTGAAAAGGTTAAGGGAGTTCACGATGGAAGAAGTGGGCTCTAGCTAAGGCTGAGACGGATGATTCAAGTGTCTTTTACATTACTGGGCACTGAGATTCGCAGCTGCAGAGCAGATATGCTTACCATTGCGTGTACGTGCATCTTACACCCAACACTGCAAGCTCGCAGAAGCCCCAGTTAGCAGGTGTAATGCTTACACTACAAGGTACCGGCATACCATGGGTTGCTGCCGTGTCGTTCTTTTCTGCAAACATACCTTCCTGGTGTAATGTTCTCTTCCTGAAAGCAAATGGCTTCTAATATTGGATGCTTGAGTGTATCATTAAGCCTCTCCAAACACAAATTCATCTACTATGCTTTAAAAGTAATGGCCCGCACAGCCGTTTATCTGTGTGACTATTTATCTATTTATACCTTTGCCTGTATTTATCTACAGGTAAATGTGGGATCTCAGAAGCATTAATGAAGTAACTATCCCTGAACAATCACCAGTCAGAACCAAGCCTTCAAACTGACAGAGCAGCAGCACGTATCGGGGAAAGAACATTTTAGGTAGACTCCTAATTGTGTGTCTGGTTAACTTGCAACCACACAGAGTGGCCAGGGCAAAGGTGTGTCCCAACCCTTTGAGGTGTACTTAGAACTCTGCAGCTGGAGATTAGAAGTTGTTTGCTCACTCTGTTCAAAACAAGAGGTGTAAAGGAAGTTCACCAACAACCGAAAGATGACTGGTCGTTTGTAACTGGCCCTGCTTGGTGAGCCCCGTGCATTTATAATCATTTGAAGCCAAGTGCAAAGGCTCCTGAGCCTCATTCGTCATCCCACTGCAGCGTTCCTGTTTATCGTGTACTTGTCCCCACAAAACCTGAACGAAAGTAAACTTTTCCTTCCCAAGTTTTTCCTTGGACTGAAAGAGCCACCGCTTGATCTTTCTAAACGATTGCAACCAATGCTTGTTTTACGTAGCTTGTCCTTGGGGGTTGCAATTGCAGAAGTATGATCTGGTGGTTATATCACGTGGCCCGAGAAACTGCCAGGGCACCAACGTGCTTCCTGCCAGACAACCTTTTGCAGCCGAAGACACTAGTGCCCTGTCTGTGGTCACTGTCTCTGCAAGAACAAGTCTCTGATCTTCCCAAGGCAAAAAGGAGGTGTATGTTGACAACAGCGAGTCAAAACTTGGAACCCTGAGCCCTCGCTGTGCACCGTATCATTTTCCTGTTAATGGAGTGGCTTGGTCAGGTGTTAATTGGCAAGGGTTTTTGTTTGTTTGTTTTTGTTTTTATAAAAAGAACTGTTTTTAAGTATGAGATATTTCCTACCTTTGATGAGCTCAGAGCACATTTCCTAGTAAAAAAAGAACAATAACATCTGCAGGAGGATGCAGAAGGTCTTGCCCAGTTTAACCCCTGCGGATGGAGACCCCGTTTCACAGCTGAGGGGATTCGGGCCCTGCGTGGCCTTGGTGGTTGAGAATGTGGACGGCGGAGATGCTGAACTCTGGGCTGGTGTGTGTCACCAGCCTTGGTAACCTCATCTGTGAAATAGGGTGCTTGTGAGGGATCAGTGAACTCATGCACGTAAATAATGATAGCTAATACTTGTGTAGCCCTCACGCCATCCCAGGCGCTGTTCTTTTGTTGGCTTGTTCTTCCTCAGAGCAGTCTTAGGTGGGAGGTGCTGTTGTTGTCATCCCTTTGTCACAGATGAAATGTGGGGACACACAAAGGTTAGTAACTGGCCTGAGGTTGTACAACTACTGAAGTGAGGCTTAAGATGTCAGGCTAGGTGAGGTGGGGGATAAAGGTGGGCAGGTAGGGCCTGGTGGCATATATAATGGAGCTTGGGCTTCGTTGGCTGGCCAGAAACGTTGGTGCCATCAGATGTCCGAGCTGCTTTGTGAATGGGTCCCCCGGCAGCAGAATGGAGGATGGAATTCCTGAGGGAGACAGCTGAGCCGGGGAGACCTGCCGCAGCACATCTGGATGCGACAATGAAGGCTTGAGCCAGGACTGAGATCACAGCGAAGCCAGGTAAATGCCACAAGCAGGACTTGGTTTTATTGGTTATTGGGTGAGGGGTTGGGAGAGAGAGAATGAGAATTCAAGGATAATTCCCAGGTTTCTAGCCTGGGTGGCCGGGTGGATGGTGGTACCACACACCAAGCTCAAAATTATAGGGGAAGCTGGGTTGGAACGGAAGATGATGAGGTTGGTCCAGGAGGCAGTTCCACAGGCCTAGGCTAACATCATCAGTATCTGGTGGTAGTTGAAACCTCGCAGGAGAGATGGGCTCAGCAGGAGAGAGAGTGTGGGGGGCAGACCAGTGCTTTAGGAGAGGACCCGGCAGTGCCGGCACCCGAGTCTGGGGACGCATCAGCTCTGGGCACCAATTGCTGAGCAGCTCAAGGCATCTGGTGTGGACCAGGCTAGAGTGGTTAGGGATGTGCTCCTGCAAACCTGCCTGGCTTTGCAGGAGCGTGGGTCACAGCGGGCCTCTTTTAGGGCTTGGGGCATGTGTCCCAATTCTAGTTCTATTGCAGGGCTGGGGAGAAGGGTGGCCTTGGGAGAAGAAAAGAGTCACAGCCCTCTCCTGGGCACAGGGGCTCTTCTAAATGGGAACACTTGAACGTCGATGAGACATCACTGAAGGTCCAGGTCACTGGACTCCAGGTTCTTAAGCAGATGAAGTGGGGGGGTCGCCTGCCAGGCTCCTGTACGTTGTGCACGTCTCCTCCTCCCACGGGCTTGTGACAGGCCTGGGAGTTGTCCCCTGGGAAGGTGGCAGTGGGGGCCAGTTTTGGCTGGGGTGATTCCGATACATCCTCACCTGGTGCAGAATGTACCATTTGCTGCCAGGGACTCAGTGCCAACGGGAAAGAAGGCTGGGGACCCCCCTTTGTATTTAGTGCCCCAAAGTGAGCCGCTTTCCACCGGCATTTCACAGTGATGCCTCAGACTAACAGCAGCACAATCCCGCCGCTTAGAATTCCCGCGTGTTCATTCACACTCAGGTAAGTGACTGCGCAAGCACCGCTCCGTCACACCACAGGTTAGGAAGGTGAGGGACGGCACCCGGAGCCGTGGAGGTCTTTGTAGAACTCCGTGAAACATCGATGTATTTATTTCTATTAAAAGATCTAAGAACAATTTTACGGGCAGAAAGTATGACTGTAATATATGTATGCAATCAGCGACTGTCCATGAAGAAAAAATCAAGCCGTCACACCAAATCTAATTGGCTAGTTCTGTGTTTTTCTGCTAATATTTATTAGCTACACTCATTTGTTTTATTGTATCAGTGTTGCCTGGCAGACAATTAGGAGCAGATGCCAAAGTTATAACAAAAATTTAAGAGACAGTTTTCAGTTGAATCTATTGAGGTTGGGGTGCTTTAGGACGCCAGTACACGGCTATCACCCCTGGACGTTGGTGATAACGGCAATGGCTTAACTTTACCTGTGGCACCCCCGAGTCCAATTCACGGAATAAATTCAGGAGCATAGTTTGAGAACCACTGGCTTAAAGGATCTCATTTCTTGCTTCTTTCAACTGTCAAACAGTCACTGTATTTACATATATATTCCAAGTGACAGGCCAACTTTCTGGCAGATGAGGACTCCAGTTGAGAGGAAAGGTGCCCCCTCTGTGTTCTAGCTTTGGGGATTTGGTCCTTGGCTTCTTTCTGTCCCAAACCTGCTTCCTTCGGTGTACACCATCAAGAAGCATTACTTCTGGTTCAGCTCTTAGGCCATGCGCTAAAATCATCCTTCCAAGGCTGGAAGGACTTCCCCAGGCCTCTCTCAGGTGCTGGCACTAGCTCAGAGCCCCACGGACAGCTCCATTTCCTGCCTGAGTATCTTCAGGGTCCGGGAACTCACCACTTCCCGAAGAAAAGGTTCTCATGGACCATCTTCCATCTCTACCCTCTAAAATTACCTGGCTCTTAATTTCTGCCTTATTTTTGCTATCAGTGCTCTCCTTGCTTTGCACTATCGTTATTTGGGTACTAACTGTCTCATAGCGGTAAGGACTCTGGTTTGGGAATCATCTGGGTTAGAACCCCAGCTCTATATTTATCTTCACCATTTGCCAGCTGTGTGACTTCAGCAAGTTACTTAACCTCTCTGAAACTCAGTTATCACCTATGTAAAACAGGAATAACATTAGGTCTATTTCAAGGATTATTCTGAGGCCTAAGGTAATGGAAGGAATTGCTTGACATGTAGAAAGCTGTCAGTACAGCTTAGATATTATTATTATCCCCTCTGCCACACTCAAGATCTCCAAGGGCAGAGACCTCTTCCTAGATATCTTTGAACCCCCTTCGTAACAGCTGGCAAAGTGTCCGTCAGAGGAATTTAATGAGTACATGACATGAAAGGGACTGTGCTGAACAAGAGAGACAGGAAGCTCTGATAATTGTTTGAATACGTGCAGTCATTAGAAGCTTAAAAATGTAAAACCAAAGCTCTGCAAAAGAAACGTGCGGAGCAGAAAACAAAACCCAGAGCAGAATGCCAGGGGCAAGGACGAGTTGGGCCAGGAAACGGAGAAGCATTGGAAGAGGTCACCAAGAATTAGGTCAAGTTCTGGGGGGAAGAAGGAGCAGAGACACATGACGAGGGAGTGCTAATTAAGGTGGCGAGAGAGAACAGCGTGGCGCAGTAAATGCCAGCAGAGCAGGGAGCCCTGCCGCCAGCGCAGGCACGTTGATTAAGAAAGGAAAAGGATGACCAGACTTCACGACAATGCATTGTGTATTTCAGAATAGCTAGAAGAGAGGGTTTTCAATGTGCTCATCACAAAGGTGCTGGATATGCTAATTACCCTGATTTGATCATTACACAACGTATACAGGTATGGAAACATCACATTGTACCCCGTAAATCTATGCAGTTATTATTTGCGAATCACAAATAAAAGATTAAATTTAAGTTAAAGAAAAAGGGAAACAATCTTTCCACCAGAGAATCATTCCATGAGCCTGCAAATTTCCATGTGTCTTTTTTCCTGCTCTCATGACCTTCCAGCTGAGGGCTGTGACGGCAGAGTGGCAGCCTCTCCGTATTTCTGAACGATAGCGCGAGCTCCGGCCCGATGGCATTTTCAGCTGGAGCCTCTTCCTGCCATTCCTTTCCTCTCTGCTTGGCTGTCCATGCTCATCTGGGGGCAGGAAATGAGTGCATACTTGGGCTTTTCTGCAATTAGTCCTCTAAGGAGAAAAACAAAACAAAACAAGACAGAAAACTGAATGTTTAGGGATATACTCAAAACTTTTAAAGACTTGTTATTTATGGAGGCCAAAAAAGAAAAGTGGAGGCTGGTAACTCAGCCTCTCTTGATTGGGGATTTGTGGGAATTCATCTCAGGCTAGTTTATGTTTGTCCTGCGCTTCAAAATACCTTTGAAGGTTTATTTGAAGACTCCAACCTGGGAGAGAGTCCCTTGCAAACTCTCGATGGTGCAACAATATATCTTTTCAGAGAGAATTACGTGGGGAGAGCAGACAGAGGGGACAGAGCTACTCCTGAATCTCCCCACCTCGAGGTCACTGGTGAGCCCATGGTCCCCTTCTGCACATCTCTGTGCCACCTGTGGGAAACGGTGCGCTAAATAAATTAAAGCATTGTTGCAAGCTGGAAGTGTGCTGGGGCCCGGTGGTGGAGGCAGCTCCCAAATCCGCCTTCAGTGACGCATGGAAATCTGCAAACGCTCACATCAGGGCTTTTTTCCTCCCCTGAGAATCAGCTGTTAAGGTCGTGTCCAAGTGAGATCCAAGAGGAACCAGTTAACCTGCTGGAGTGAACGAGGAGTTAGCGTGAGAGTGGGCAGATAAGCGATAGAGCCGATTGGTTATGGATCCCTTCATGAACGGAAGCCTGGTAGGAATGCTGCCCGCAGTGACTAAGCTGTTAGCTCCTTTTACTACACAGCCTTGGAAGGAATGGAATGGGTTTTCAAGATTTTTTTTTTCCCCCTGAAATGGAGGCTTCCGGTTGCGCAGCTCCCTCCCAGTTGTCAGATTACACCGTCTCATGGGCACGAGAAGTCCACAAAAGAGAATCTTCTGATGTGAGAATTGTGGTGTGTATGGTGTTGCCTGTAACTGGTGGCCCCAGATCCCCTGGTGGCAGGTCAAGGTAGGTGGGAAGGTTCTAGAAGTGTGGGACTGGAGTCTTGTGTTCTTTATCTCAAAGCTGCATTCTGACTCCTCTCTTTTCAACCTTTTACCAATTTTGCTTCCGTGACTGTCTGCGCGTGGAAGTGCTGTTAAGGCTGGAGAGCAGCGAATTTCACTTCACAGGGCACTTCAGAGACCGGGACTCTGTGTGTGTTTGGAACTGCTCTCTCACACCCCCCTCGCTGCAAGCCTTGAGGTCCTCTCCACCTCCAGGTCGACGTACTTTTTCAGCTGAAAGACTCTGGCTGGGCTTCCTAAAGCCCTAGGTCTATAGATTCCAGGGAGGTGGGACCCATGGTGCCCGTTCAGTTAATTCCGAAGACACAGCGTGGTGTGAGGGAGAAAGAATGGATTTGGAATACAGACATTTGGAGTCAGAAGACTTAGGCTCAAGGCAAAACCAATCTATGGAGCAGAAGTCAGAAGGTGGTGGGGGGTTTGCTGAGAGAAGGCAAGAAGAGACGTTCTGAGTGATGGAAATGTCTTTGCCCTTCTTAGGTGCTAGTTATATGAGTTTATACCTTTGTCAAAATTTATCAGACTGAACACTGAAGGTCTACGTGTCGTATTGAATGTAAATTACACAGCAGTTTTTAAAAGGACGGGTTCCAGTCCTGGCCCTGCCTTCCGTTGACTGCGTAGGGAAGTTCTTCACTCTTTGAGACTCAGTTTCCTCATCTGTGAAATGGAAGCGGCGCTTGCACCCGCACTGCGGGTTATCGCAGTATGAACTTACATGTGAGTGCAAAGTGCACTGTGGGTGGTAAAGAGCCTGTCTGGGCGGGAGCTGCAAGTGTTACACTTCCCACCCAGCCACCTTCTGGGGCAGATTATTACACATAAAGCTGGTACGAGCCCGTGGGCTCTGCCCGGCCACTTCCCTGGGAGTTCAGTGTTTATTTTAAGGAGACTCTGGAGATATCAAAATGCTACAGGAAAGCAAATGGCATGTGGATCTGCCAGGGAGAGGAGGGCGGCTGGAAGGGAACAGCTGGGGAGAAAGCTATCGATCCAGGCGGCAGCCGGGCAGGCGGGTGCCGGGAGGGAGTCGCTACATGCCTGAGAGAGAATCGTGACCAGTGAAAGCAGCGTGAGTTTAAAAAATAAAAAAAAATCACATCTTGCCAAACAAACTGGGTCACGTTCGTGATGGAGTTAGTCACAGCAGAGACGGGAAAGCAGTTTCTGGGCAGAAAGCAAAAGGTAAGGGGACCGTGGTGACTCAGCTGGAGGAGGCAAAGGCCACTCGGGCCTCTTGGCCTGGTTTCGGAGTTGAGCAAAGACTCTTCATGTGGTTCCTGCCCTGCATCTTGAGGTATTTTCGGCTGGAACTTGATCTTTACTCCTAAAGGCAATCCCAAACCACCTTGACGTTGGAATCAAGAGCACAGCACACAGTTTTAAAAAAGAAAGTCTTAGAGAGAGGCCAGGTTAAAGTGAGACAGAGCAAGCAGGAAGGCCATTCTGGAGTTCACTCTCCGAATTCCAGTGGGGGATGACAGCTGCCCGATCCCAGCCAAGCTCCCGAGTGATCGCACTGGCCAAGGCCTTTCTATTTAGGAACTTTCAATGCCAAAGCAAATGTCCTTTGACAACAAAATCCTACAAGATGGTTGAACAGTGTTGGAATCAAATTTTAAATTGTTAGCCACTGAAGTTTAAATAGAGAAAGATTTAACAGGAAGAAATAATCTAAAAGAGAAGTCTGATGTGCGAAATTTTGATTTTATCCTCATTATAAACATTTTGGTGCTTTCTGCTAGATATTTCTGCCAAGAAATGTGATATGTTGAAAAAGAAGAGGAAATGTATTCTATCGAGACGCTGTGACTATAAAAGGCTGTTTAAAATGATAGGAATCAGTCGAGGTTCTCCCAGTGACCAAGGTTATAAAATTAGAATCTTAAGCTACCAAATCGGGGTGAGAAAAAAAATTTTCAGCAAAAGCAACATCTAAATTTATCTTAATATAATTTCCATTATCCCATGATGTTTGTCTTTTCTGTGGGCATGTCGGATTCCTTATGCTGTTAATTCCCTACCATAAGAGCCATCCCTGTTGGAGCAGAGGAGGGGATGAGGGAAGAGGGGATGGGGGAGGCACCGGAAGAAGGCAGGGGCATCTTTCCTGCCACCTCTGTATCTGAAAGATGTTGACGGGTGCATGCGGTGTGGACCAATATGTCGATGCCAATACTCAGGATGCTGAATGAAGCCTAGTTGGGCGGAGCCTTCCGAACCCAGGTCTCTGTCTCGCTAGAAATCTTGTGCATTAAACCGGGTCCTCCCACCTGCCACCCTCCCCCCCCAGCCCCCCCAACCCCCCCCCCCCGTTTCTAGCTGTAGTGCTCTGTTAATGGGCACATGGAGTCTGAGGCTGGGCCTTCTGCAGCCTGGAGCTGGCTCCACGTGCCTCCTCAGGTCTTCGGGGACAGTTGAAGACGCAGCCTCTCCCCCAAGTCTCTTATGGGTAGTGAATCCTAAGGGGCTTCTTCCTTACATCTCCCTGGCTTTGGGGCTGACAGACGTGACTTTGACCCTCAGACCCATCACTTACCTAACTTATTGGCCAGTTAGGCAACCTCTGTGAACACTGATTTCCTTGCCTCGAAGGCGGGACATAGTAAATAAGTAGCCGACACACACGAGCTCTGTTAGCTGCTTACCATTTTTGCCAGTGATGTGATTGGACACCTCGATGGGAAGCTGGCCAAGTCAGCAGGTGACAGGAAACATATATGAACTAAGAAGAGGGACCCACGACCCTCAAAGCCTGTGCTTTCGTCCCAAATCAATTTTCCAAGTGCAGAACTGGGGACGTGTGGTTCAGTGGCTGTACCTGCGAAATAGATTTAGGAATGTCTGGCTCACAGTGATCCCCTGTTGGGATTGGGGCAGGACAAGGTAAGCTGGGTCAGAGTTCTTCGGTCGCAAGCCACTGAATGGACTCTAACTTAACCAGAAAAGGAATTTTCCAGAAGGGTATGGAATAGTTGTTGGATGCTGAAGAGTCTGGCCTCGGGAAGAAGAGAAAGGCCCCCTGCCTCCCAGATGGGGTCGTCACAACTTCTCTGCTCCACTGTTCTCTGTCACCTCGTTCTCCCAAAGGCTGGAAACTCCAGGAACCAGAGTCTAAGTGGCCTAAACCGAGTTCTCTGTGCTCCGTCCTCTGAGCAGGAGGCGGCAGGGAGAGCCACGGCTCCTGAGTGAAAGAGGCAGTTCCCTATGGGAAATCAGGCTGCTTTTACCCCCAAAGTGGGAAGGCATGCTTGCAGACCAAAGTGAGAGCCCCGGGATGCTGAGTTTAGAAAGGAGCACAGAAAAGCAGGGAGATGATTCCATCCTCCCCTTTCCTGGCCAAGCGCAGGCTGAGTTCCGGGCAGCACACTTTTAGAGGCTGTTGACTGCTTAGGGATATCCAAAAATAGCAACTAAGACGGTGAATGTCTGGAAAACATGACACATAAGAAAGGTTAAAAGAATTGAAGATCTGAACCCGAAGGAGAGAAGGCCGAGTTGGCCTCTAATGACTGTCCTCAGATATGGTCAGGCCTGGTTTAGGGGTCCCCAACCTTTTTGGCTCCAGGGACTGGTTTCATGGAAGACAATTTTTCCACGGATTGGGGGGTGGCGGGGATGGTTTCAGACAAATTCTCATAAGGAGCGTGCAATCTAGATCCTCACATGTGCAGTTTACAGTAGGGTTTGCGCTCCTCTGACAATCTAATGCTGCTGCTTATCTGACAGGAGGCGGAGCTCAGGCTGTGATGCGAGCAATGGGGAGCGGCCGCAAATACAGGTGAAGCTTCGCACCGCTCACCTCCAGCTGTGTGGCCCGGTTCCTAACATGCCACGGACCAGTACCGGTCCATGGTCTGGGGGTTGGGGACCGCAGTGGTATGTAAGAAGGTGGAAAATTTTGTATTCACTGGCTCTAAAAGGAAGAACTAAAATCAAGAAACAGACTTTAC
>CAUYSK010011191.1:0-45730 GCA_963575035.1 Avahi laniger | reverse complement strand
GGGGGCGGAGGGAGGAGCGGGGCCGGTGCGGGCGGGCGCAGGAGCGGGGCCGGTGCGGGGGCGGTGGGAGGAGCGGGGCCGGTGCGGGGGCGGAGGGAGGAGCGGGGCCGGTGCGGGCGGGCGCAGGAGCGGGGCCGGTGCGGGGGCGGAGGGAGGAGCGGGGCCGGTGCGGGGGCGGAGGGAGGAGCGGGGCCGGTGCGGGCGGGCGCAGGAGCGGGGCCGGTGCGGGGGCGGTGGGAGGAGCGGGGCCGGTGCGGGGCGGGCGGTGGGAGGAGCGGGGCCGGTGCGGGGCGGGCGCAGGAGCGGGCGGCGGCAGCTTCCGTGCTCGGGCTCCGCGGCTGCCTTGGCTACGAGCCGTCTCGACGGTCTCCAGCTTCCGTCAGAACTCGACTTTGCTCCTTTTGGTTTTCGCAATCAGCTCAGAGCTCGTATTTCGTTTTGTGTGTTCTGAATGAAAACTCCAGAGCTCCCTGGCTGTTAATTACAGCGGATGATCGCATGAGATTGCTTCTGTCTGTGTCAGGATGGCCGAGTTGGTCTAAGGCGCCAGACTCAAGCTTTATCCACTTCCCTTGCTAGGGATTTCTGGTCTCCCAGTGGAGGCGTGGGTTCGAATCCCACTCCTGACAGAATTCCGTTTTGTACTTTCCAGGTTCAAAATCTGGAGCTTCTCTGATTAACCCAACCTTTCTTTGGCGACATCACCAAATCCTGCCCTTCTCCCCTTTCCTCATTATTAAGTCACCCATCTTTCAACTCTTCTGAGACCAGTGTGATTAAGACGCTTGTTCTCTTTCTTCCTTCCTTCTTCCCTCTTGTCCTTTCAACAAAAATCACTTATTTATGAATTTCTACATGGAATAATAGTAATGTCTGTCTTAAAATGTAAGTCTTAAAATCTAGACAAGGCAGACTTTTAACTGTCCTGTGAGGGTAAGTGGCAGGCGTGTTGGGCATTCTTCCACACTTCTTCGTGTCCTTCCTTCTCCATTGCTCTCACCTGACCCTCTTCTTTTTCTTCACCTGCTGGCCTTCCTCTTTCCTTCCTCACATACCTTCTCCCCATCACTTCTCTCTGCTGGCCTACGAATTTGTAGAGTGAAGTGAAGAGATTGAATGTGATATATTGTATGGCATAAGATAAGAGAGATGTGAGAGGGGGAAGGACCAGAACAGTGATTCTCAATGAGGGGTGATTTTGTTAATGTCTGGAGACATTTCTGATTGTCACGCTGGGGGAGGATGCTACTTGTTTCTAGGGGGTAGTTGTCAGGGATGCTGCTAAACATCCTGTAATGCATAGGACAGCCAGTGCAACTAAGAATTATCTGGCCTAAAATGTCAATAGTGCTGGGATTAAGAAACCCTGGACTAGAAGAAATCTCTCTCTTTGTTTTATAATCACTAAGGAGAATAAGTTGTGTATTAATTTCCTTTTGCTGTTATAACAAATTGCCACAAACTTGGTGGCTTAAAACAACACACATTTCTTCTCTTACAGTCAGAAGTCTAAGATCAAGCAGGGCTTCACTCCTTGTGGAAGCTTCAGAAGAGAATCTGTTTTCTTGCCTTTTCCAGCTTCTAGAGGCCACCTGTATTCCTTGATTCAAAGTCCAGTTCTACATTTTCAGAGCACAACACTCCAAGCTTTCATTCCATCATCACATGCCGTTTTTCTCTCTCTCTTTGACCCTCTTGCTTCCCTATTGTAAGAACTCTTGTATTTATATTGGACCCAACTGGATAGTCCAAGATAATATCCCTATCACAAGATCCTAAACTCAATCACTTTGCAAAGTCTCTTTTGCCAAGTAAGGTAACATATACATAGGTTTCTGGAATTGGCATGTGGGCATCTTCGGGAGTCCACTATTCAGCCTACCACACGTGATTTCCTGCCTTGATTAAGGTAAAAGTTTTTCATGCACTGGTCACTGTTTATACCAGTATTTATTAGCCCTCTAATTAGTAGCTTTCAGAGGCTTTTGTTTTCTATGAAAGACAATACAAATACTATAAGCAACAATTTGCAATCAAGTATCTAAAGTTGTTCATTTCATGTGTGAGTGATGATCTGGTATTGTTGTTTTGTTTGCTTGGTTTTGCCTGCTTAATTAAATTTATTTGTTCCTCAGGTAGAGTACCCAGAATATTACTTTAAAACAATGTAGAGAAGTAAAACCGTGAGAACTCTGAGTTAAATGTATGAGTTTAAATTTAGATTCCCCCAAATGAACTCCTCTAATAGGTAAGATTTTCCTGTTCCCATAGAATTCCAGTAGCTGAAAATTTCAAGTATTCCTGCCCTACTTTAGATTACCCTAGTCCTACAAGATCTGAGTCATGAGTCAGCAAATGTTTTCTGTAAAGGGCCAGATAGATCAAGAGGAAAAATCAAGGATATTATGTAGATGCTTATATAATAAGAGAAAAAACAAAAGTTTTGAAAAAATTCAAAATGTAGCTATGGAATTGAGTAAAACTTTTATAATATAGGTTTATTTAATGAGAAAAATGAAATTCTTTTGGAGGGAATAATATTTCACTTAATTGAAGCTCAGGGTTTCCTATCATCAAATAAACTAAGCAGTAATGGTAACATTTTTCTACACACCAAGAGCCAAGGAAATTCACTCAAAAGCATTTGCTTTGTTTTGTTGTAATTGATGATTGACATTGCTCACAATGTTTTCAGCTCTTTTGGCAATTGTTCTGATGGAAGATTATTCAGATTTCTATTGGAATTAACTCACAGGATTGCTTTTTCTTCTCTCCTTCATTCCACCTTACTTCCAACCAAATTTTAGTCAATACTATAGTGTCTCTTAGTGTTTGTCTTGGTACAGTTAAATAATCTTAGGCATAAAATATTTGTAATTCTTAAAAAATACTTTTTATCTTAGTTATTAGAAATCATACCATATTGCTCCATACTCTCAAATTGCTCACTACTTTCTACAGTATTGCTCCATACTCTCAAATTTTTAGTTATGGTCATCTTTATAATAGCATTTACCATTTCCATTTTCTCTGGTTACCCTTATCTTTCTCATTGTTGTGGTAATCTTCAGTTTATACATTCAATGCCCTGTGCTAATTCTCTTGTTGGAATTTCCCCAGTCATTTTGTTTGTTTGCCTAGATTATTTCCTGTAGTTGCTTCTTCAAGGAAGGTCTATGTGCGATCACTACATCCCGACCTCTTGCATTTTCAAGTGGCTTATACAGAATATTTTATTTAAAATACAGCTTATCTGAATATGTACAATCCCTTGGTTCATACTATCTTTCCTTCAGTGTGTTGTAGGTGTTTCTCTGCTGTCTTCTGGCATTGGATGCTATTGTAGAGAAGTCAGTTGCCATTGTTTTCTTTCTCCTAGTGTTGACTTGATCTCTGTAGCTGCTACCCAAAAGATTTTTTTATTTCGAAAGTCAAATGACTTAACTAGAAATTATCCCAGTGGTGACCATTCTGAATCAATTTTCCCTGGTATACTTCGTGACCTTTCAATAGGTATATTCAAGTCTTCTTTTAGAAGACTCTATGACTATTTTCTCATATAATAATGTAGACTCTGGACTCTATTTCAATAACTTGTATTTTGGAGGGGGGGAATTCCACTTATGTGTATTTTTTTATCTCCCTTGCCTATATTCTATATCAGCAATTGGAAACATTTTTTTTTTTCTTTCTTGAGATGGAGTCTTGCCCTGCTGCCCTGGCTAGAGTGCAGTGGTGTCATCATAACTCACTGTAACCTCAAACTCCTGGGCTCAAGCAATCCTTCTGCCTTAGCCTCCTGAGAGGCTGGGACTACAAGTGCAGGCCACCAGGAAAACCTAATTTTTCTATTTTTTTTTTTTTTTTTTTTTTAGAGATGAGGGGGAGGTCTTGCTCTTGCTCAGGCTGGTCTCTAACTGCTGACCTCCAGTGATCCTCCTGCCTTGGCCTCCCAGATTGCTAGGATTACCAGTGTGAGCAACCACAACCAACAGCAAAATCTTTTTGTAAAAACCCAGATAGTAAATATTTTAGGCTTTGCGGTCCATATGATCTCTATAGCAGCTACTCAACTCCGGTGTTGAGCAGGGTAGTGTGAAAGCAGCCACGTACAATGGTAAATGAGTGAGTATGGCTGTGTTCCAAAAAAATTTTATTTAAATAAAGCTTAATTTGAATTTTGAGTTGAAAATTGAATTTCATATAATTTCCATGTGTTACAAAAACTATTCTTCTTTTGATTTTTTGGACCATTTAAAAATGTAAAAATCATTCTTAGCTTGAGGCCACACAAGAACAGGTGTTGGGCTGGATTTGGCCCACAGCTGCAGATTACCAATCCCTACCCTATATCTATAATTATTTTTATAATTGATTTGATCACTTTTTCTGTTTTTTTTCCATTTTTCATTTCTGTTCTTAGTATCCACTTACATGTTATCAATGATATCAATTCCCCCTGTGCTTTTTGTAATTTTAGACTTTAATTCTGAAATATTTTTGTCTTTGGTCACACTGTATGATATCTATCATTTCCCATTTCACAGCTTTCATTTTTCTTCTAATGAAATATTTATTTATGGCAATACATTCCCTGAATTCTTTTATTTCTCTTTTGTACTTTTTCTTTATAGCTATTATTGCTTCATTATAATTTTTAGAAATCAATGATGGAATGATAAGATATTTGTTTTTCTTCTTTGTAGCCATATTTTTGGGTGAACCTATATATAGGAAGGTCAAGTTGCAATTTTTGTATTTGTATTTATTGCAGCTAGCTATCTGTGGACATCAGCGTATTTCATTTTCTGTTTTGATCTAAATGAGATGAGTTTTCCTGAACTAGTAGCATAGGACCCTCTGGAAAGAGCAGTGGAAGCAGGTTAACTTTCCAGGCTTCAGATGTCAAAGATTCCCTATTATGTTGTTTCAGTGAAGGCCTGAGGTTGGCACCTCTGCAATCATCTTCTCTTGGCTCTCAGAACCTAGTCCAGGTGTGGAGGGATTTTACCCACAGCTCTGAAATACTCAGATTTCTTTTCATGAACTAAAGTGACGAATGGCATTGCCTTGATATTTCAAAACAAAGTACCAATTCAACACAACACTTTCTAAGCGTTCCTACCCTCCTTCAGCAGTGATATTGTCTTGTATAATCTCAGTTCTATTTTGCAGAATTGCAGCTCGGGTTTGGGTCTCTCCTAAGACAGAGTAGCAGCTCAATATTTCCGTGCTCCCTCTGGGATTCCTTTGCATTTCCTGTTCCCTTCTGGGGCCTTGTCCTAACTCCATTTGACCCCTGTTTGGCTTCCTTAGGCAGTACTTTTACCCGTTTTGGAGTTGTCAGGCCTTTAATGTGTTATAAATTCTCTATTTTGTTCCTGTGTAAAAGTTCTTTGTGCTCTTTATGATATTCTAGCGAAGTATCCGAAAGATTTCAAACTAAGCAGCTGCCATGAACCTTCCAGCAGTACCACCCTTAGGCCAGAACAAGCCAGGTACCTCCTCTGGCCCCTCGTCACGGCTAGCCAGGGTTTCAGAGCACCTTCCTCTAAATTCTGAGTCTGTGAAACTCTCTAGCCTTTAGAACAGTCCAGCAGTGCAGGGGCGACTGAATCCGAGAAAGTGGCCTGGCGAATAGGTCGCTGCTTTTGAAAGGTGTGGCATTTCTTACACGGGATCATGCGAAATCTGGCCGCCAAAATGGTGTTGACTCGCAGTTTGGAGTAACTCACTCACATAGCACACGATTTAGGTCTGTCTCTGGGCTACCGGTAGGCTACTGCCAGTCCTAGGGCTTCAGCTGCGGTGTGGGTCCATGCAGCGGCTCTCGCCCATCTGTGTTCTCATCTAGAGGTCCCCTGGGGTCCACACCCTAGAGCAGTGGGTGTGGTAGCAGGCGTCCTTTACCCGCTGCCCTATCCCCACGCCCGCCGCTGGCCCCTAAAGCGGTTGCCCCATCTTCTCAGCTCCATCCACATCAAATGTCAGGGTGTCCCTCAGGACGGGAAACACATATTTCCCCTGAGGACTGTCTTAACCGTTGTTTCACAACGCCAACAAGCCCATATGACTGATGTCCCCTCTTGCCTCCAATTAATGTAGTGACATTATTCCAGACAAGGCACGAATGAGATAGCTCTTCTAACTTCACCTGCAAGACCTCTGCCCTCTAGTGGTGATGTATGGAATGCAGTGTGCAATGCCATCAACAATTGAAAGAAATCACATTTTAAGAGTGTAAAACATTGTTTTTCGTTTTTGCATTAAAATTCTGACAAGAGATGAGTATAACTCGATCTGAAAACGAATTATTGTTCACATTTTCCTGCATATTCTATGTAAGACTCGAATTAGTGGTTTTCATTAACAAAGCACAGTAACAACCTTTCAGAGAGTTACTGTAAACTGATATTTATTGGTGACATTGGTGCATACCTTGACTGTAGGTTCCGTCTCCTGTCAAGGCAGCCCTCTCTACAAGGCTCTCTCCTTCTGAGTTCAAGTAATTAAATTCTCCCCATGCCTCTTCACGTACAGGTGTGATAATACCTCTACTGTTACTTGTCCTAGAGAACCATCTCTGATGGTTTTTCTCTTCCTTGCACACAACTTTGTAAGTAGTCCTTATATTAAAAACAAATATGAGTGCTTTCTCTCAATGTCCCACTAGAAGTCCCTCTAGCATGCATACAGTAGTTTAAAACGCTCAGCACCACTAGAAAGCTTTCTGTGAAATGCATAAGCCTCACTGCTCCCTAATCTCTCAAGTTACCTTGTCTACATGCCACCAAAATTAACATTTCTGTTTCCTTCTTGGATTGGTGGATCTCTATTTTTATAAATAATATCATAACTGTTATTACTGATTAATTGATTTATGCATTCTTTGTTTACTTTTCACCTTGTTAAGTAAATAGCTCTTTTACACCACTATCACCCACTACTTCTTATTCTTCTAAAATAATTATATTTCAGCTTTGGTTTAATATTTATTGTTTATGTTATTTTCCCATGAAAGTATTAAACATAGCTTAGTATTGTTGTGAGCTATGATTATGTTTCCACTATTACTATTTTTTTTTTTGTACAGATCGCAGGGGATCTCCATATGTTGCCCAGGCTGGTTCACAACTCCAGGACTCAAAAATTCTTCCCACCTGAGATTACAGGTGTGAGCCACCATACCTCACCCCCCGTTATTTCTTGGATTCTAATAATTGCCCAAAATGCCAAACTTTCAAAGAAAATCTTTACTGTGCCTAGGTTTCTTTGTATCTATTGGTAATTATTCCTTAACCTCCAAATAGCTTTTCAGTAAAGTTTCCCACAAGATCAATCAAATCAGGTCAGCTATCAGTTCAAATATTTTTTTGGAGTTATTTTTCCAGTTGACCTTCATTTGCTTTCAGTCTGGGCTGATTGCACTATGCTCCTGCTGCACAACTGTCATCTAAATTTTTTCTTTGCTCTCCTGTTCATAATTTGTTTTACCCCTCTCCTAAACTGCGCTTCCTGCTTCTTAAATATTTTCTATTTTTTGTTGTTTGCCCTACTGTTTCAGTGGAGGTTATTCTAAAGCATTTTTTTGGATTATAAAATAATTCCTGAGGGAATGGTGATATTAGTAAGAACCCTCAATCTGGGGGGCTTGCCAGGAAGGGAGCTGAAGCCCGGTCACCTTTAAGGGACTTAGAAGTGGAATTTTGGCCCAGGTAACTCCGCCGAGATGTGATTTGAGATTCTCCCTTGACTTGCCATCATGAGTGTGTGCTTGGTCATTCCCGAAGTGACCACTGCATACATCCTCAAGTTCACTAATGGTGACAAGGAAAAAAGGGTTGCCCATTATTTATATCATTGGGATGTGATCGAAAGAGATAGGCACATCTCTTGAGTTAATTGTTACTATGTGTCAAAGGGTTTGGAGAACATTGATTAAAGAAACATTTTCCTGATTGATGAAAACATAATTCAGTAATAGTCATCTAGCCCTGCTAGAAGGTTATATAGTGGCTTATGTAGCATGCACCGTGTTATACAGTGCTTATTAAAAATAAAATGAAAAAGAAAAAAATTAGATTTTAAAAAAGAACCCTCAATACGGTTATCTGTTAAGTTACATTCTCCCAATTTACACTGGTTTCCCCATACGTATATCCTTAGTATTTTTACATCTTTATTTTGGACTGGTCTTAATCCCCAGAGTTTGTTTGTTCAGTCCATCTGCTAGTATGGTAGAGGCCTAACTGGCAGAGATCTGAGAGAAGGAAAGGAGAAAAAGCTAAGTATTTTAGCCTTCAGCATTTTTATAAATTAGGATGCTCCTGTTCTCATGTTATACTCTCTACTTACATCCTCAGTTGCACCAGTCTAACCCCATCCAAAACCTCTGCTTCACTTTCTTTGGAGAATAAACCTTCAGATTTTCTCCTGGGTTGGGGAAGGGCAAACACCCATTAGTATATAGATGCAGAGAATTTAGGGATCTAATTGCTTCTCTGCTTTATGTTTTCTTTTAGCTCCCAGTACATAGTGCTCTCATTTTCTTAGTCTTTTTAAGATTCTTTGATATAAATCAGGTTGGTTTTGCAAAGTCCGTTACTATTTGTTCACCTGGTCCTCACTGTTCACAATATGCTCCTACTTGCAGGGTAATCTTTTATTACACCTTATAAATTGTGTTATACCACAAGGAAGGATGCCACTATCTTTTATTCTTCTAGTGCTGAGTAACATAATGCATTAGTTGGAGCTGTAGTCTTATTAGTGTGGCACAGATAAATTGACTACAATCTTAAACCAGGATTGACCAATCCTAAATCAGAAAATGTTAAAGCCAAGGATGTGTCTAGAGCTTATCTGACTCTCCTACAAGGTAACTAACCCTCTTAAGACTATAAAGACACTGGAGTCAAAGTCTCTAGGTCCCTTTACACACTTACAACTGAATTTTATTTAACTGTACCCAAAAATAGGATATAAATATATTGACAACTTTTAGGATGTATCAAAGATTTCTTTCGTCAAAAAGCCAGAATTTTAACAATATCAAAAATTGTTGCTTGACTCATTTCCCAACTAGTGAAATCTGTATTATCTCTCTGGTGTCATAAACTGAATTACTCAGAATTGTTACTAAGGAGATTTGCAAGATATTATTGCTTACTCAAACTCTCCACTATCCATATGTATCATCTTTGGTCTTCGGGTAAGATAGAATGGATAAATGGAAATTTCAGATTTAAGTCTACCAAACTTTCAGCAATTCTTAAACTTTCTTAGCCTAAAGTGTTATTCTTGGCCTTAATGGTGAGATCAACTTCCCTGGGAGCCCATTGACTCTCTACCTATGAACTAATATCTGAATTCTTTACAAATCTGGAAATACTGCCTACAGTCCCAGTCTCTACCTTACTACAGGATCACAAAGCTAAATATTACAAGAGATGTACACAGAACACACAGTCTAATATTCAACAGGTGTAAGAAACGTTTCTAGAACATCCTGTGGAATGCCACATGGTATTTTAAATCCTATTCTTAAATCACTGGAAGACCATCTCAGCAGCTGATCTGAAGCTGAATTCTTAAGAATCCTTGAAAAGTAGATAAGTACAAAACAGAGACAGTTTCCACTAGAATCTATTGAGCCAAGCTGATGATTGTAGAAAGCTTCTACTTAAGATCCGTGAAAGAAAATAGTGGAGGCAACAAATTGACATGCTTTACACTGTGCACTGTTACTATTTATTTTCTAAGATACGATATTTCCTTTTTGCTGGTTTCAGGTTTTAGATTTTTGACAGACACTTTACCTCTCAACTACGAAAACTGTGAGATCTGCAGTTTGACTAATGTCTCAGTATGAGTACAGTATTTGAATATAGTTTGATCATAATTTAGCTAAAATATGCAATGAAACCAACTGTGGATTTGTATTCACTTTCTTTTGGATGCCACGCATCTTCTTTGGTGCCAATTCCTTGTAATAGAAAATTAATAATTTTCCTAAGTAATTGGACTCAACCATTAAGTAACTTTTTAGATAGTAAGCCAAATTCCAAAGCTCCTTGTCACATTGTACCCAGAAAATGAGATTTCTATTTCCACCAAAGCAATGCTTAATGACTTTTCATGAGATTTAGCTTTTGTAACCAAGCGTTTTTAGGTAGAGCCACTTTAGATATAACATTTACATCTTAAAATAAAACACATGTTACCCCAAAGAAGAATGTACTTGCATCATGACAAATTTCTCTAGGACCCTAAATATTTCAAAAAGTTCCAAAAAATAAGCAAGTTTTAAAAATAGTAATTTAGCTAATATCTCCTTATCTGATTTTATGGATTTCTCAAATTGGGTTGGAGTCTATTCTCTTGGTTAATTTGGATACACATGATTCATAACTTTAAAAAGTACTACAAACACTCATAATAATCTTTTAAAAAATAATTATTTATGATACAATGCTTAAATGTTTAATCTCCAGAGTCTTAAGTAAAATATACAGTCATTGTCATCTCAAATGTTTTAACAGCTCATCTCACAAAGAGAAATTAAAAACAAAATGTGAAAGATATATATTTTTGGAGAGAATATAAGAAAGTAAGTTGCTGAGTTTGGCAATGGAAGTTTGCTTGAACAAGAGCACAAATATTTCTAAGCATTATTAAAATAATTAATTTAGACAACTACCTAAAATTTTTAAAATTTATTTTTGTCAAGATGCCATAAAAAGTTGCTATGAAGATGGAGACTATATCTACAATACATACAACTGAAAAAGGACTATTGCTAATTATATTTTTAACTACGAAATAGTAATGAAAAAAGAGAACAACCAAATAGAAAAATATACAAAAATCTTGCACAAATATCTCAAATCTAATGAAACCCAAAAGGAAAATTAACGGATGAACAGTACTAAGGTTCATTAGCACTTAATAAAATGGGAATTAAAAATCACAACATACAATTACATACCCTTTACATGAAAAAACTTTCTGTCAGCACAAATTGTTGCCAAAAGTTTAGAACAATAGATAACATACCTTATAGTATAAGTATAAATTGGGACAACTGCTTTGGAAAACAACAGAGTGGTATAATTTAAAAGACTTGAAAATTCAAATGGATTTAGTGTTCACCAATATCTATATGTGCTTCCACATTTTCCAGATTCCCTTGTGGTTATTTTGGATTATGATATTGGTTCTGGCCAATAGCACATACATGACAATGATATGAATAACTTGGAGGCCAAGAAACTTCTGTATATAGTATGCCTTTCCCAAACTTATGAATCATTATGAATAAAAGTGAAGATAAAAGATATAGAAAATAGAAAAGGCCTGGATACTCATGTCATTATATGGAGAAGGGTTGTCCAACAAAGCCATATTATCTGAATTGGCCTTTGTTTGAAGAAGAAATAAATTTTATTTTGCATTGTGCTAAGCCATTGAGATTTTGGAAATATTTGTTTCAACAACTAGTAATGAATATACATCCTCTATGTCCTCCACCATATATACAAGAGAATAAATCAATAGAATAAATAAATAATGAAATACAGTATGACAATCAAAATAAATAAACTACAATAGTGCAACAATATGAACGAATCATGTAAGCATATATTGACCAAAATGAAGACCATCTTAAGCAAATAAATTCAGTATACAATGAATATATTTAAAATTAAGAGCAGGCAAGATGATTCTATAATGTTTTGGATGCCTACTGAAGTAGTAAAAGCATAAAGAGAATAAGGATATAACTAACATGTGCAGCAAAATAGTTATTGCTTCTGTGGGACGGGGCATTATTATTGGAAAAAGGTACAGGGTATTTCAAGAGTGTGTATAGTTAGAGCTTTCTAGAGAAACAGAGCCAATAAAACTATACATATATACACACACACATAACATACATATATATTATATATATATAATATATGTAGAGAGACAGAGAGAGATTGATTTATTATAAGTTATTTGCCCACACAATTAAGAAGTTCCATGATCTGCCATCTGCAAGCTGAAGACCAGGAAAGTTGGTGGTGTACCTCCAAAGCCTGAGAGACCAAGAGCTGATAGGGTAGATACCAGTCCAAATCTGAAGGCCTGAGACTCCAGACCCCCAAGGACATGAGAAGATTGATGTCCAAGTTCAAACAGTCAGGCAGAGAAGCTAATTCAACCTACCTCTGCCTTTTTGTTCCCTTCAGGCCCTCACCAGCTTGAATGATGCCTGCCCACACTGGCGTGGACCATCTGTTTCACTCAGTCCCCCAGTTCAAATGCCAATCTCTCTGGAAACACCCTCACAGACACACTCAAAAACAGTGTTTAACCAAATATCTGGGTATCCCACGGTCAAGTTGACGTGTAAAATTAGAGTCACACATGGTGGTGCAATCACTGTAGTTCAAGCTACTCAGAAAGCTGAGGCAGGAGGATCTCTTGAGCCCAGGAGTTTGAGGTTGGCTTGTTATTAATCTTTTATCTGCCGGAGTCTAAACTTATAATCCTTCCTTCCTCAAAGTTTTTGTTCACATCCAAGACCAGAGCCAAGTTTGATCTCCTGTAGTGAATGAAGATCTTTCCTTTGAATAGCTACTGCAATCCAGCCTTGGCAACATAGTGAGACCCTCATCTCTAGAAAAAAAAAATTATCGTCACAGGGGGTAATAATGTTCTGTATTGTCCACCCTGGGGATTGTATGAGTGTTCGCTTTGTAATCAATGATAAAGTCTACATATAGGACCAAAATATACATCACAGAGATCACAGTTTAGAACGTCTACCAACAATCCTTAAGCAAAGGTGGAGGAAAACAGTAAGTGGACCCGTTCTAGAAAGTTGCTTTTCATATTGAAGAAACAGTTTCCGGTATTCCGTCTTAACATTCAACTTTTACTGTGTGCATTTTCTTTCCCATTCAGTTGGTCATCTAGCTACTGTAGACACTGGTGGAAACATTTCTGGAGAAGTTTCTCAGACATTAACCCCAGAGCAGAAATCAACAGCAGTGAAAATCACAGGAACATGGGATTCACTGACTGAATTAACATAAGGAGGAAGAGATTACTGGCAGGGCTGTTCACTTGCATGACAAAATCTCCCTGACTCTGGCGGGACTCGAACCTGCAACCTTTGAATCTCTTTCAGTTGGTGCTAGAAGTCCAATGCGCTATCCATTATGCCACAGAGCCAGCATGCAGCACAGCTTACGTCGTAAGATTGTTGATTATTTACCTGGGTATCAATGTATTATGTTTCCCCGAAAACTTATATTCTGCTCTAGTCACAGTGAGAACTCAAGAACCACAACGATGAGGGGGAGCGGGAAAGGGAGAAAAAAGAAAGAACCACAAAAATAAGACAACTCAAGGGACACACAGTCCCCGACAGGGGGAGTTTCTGAGCCTTCCAGTGACACTTTCACTGGCCTCCATGAGACAAAGAATAGTTTAACCGAGAATCAAAATTCGCATCTCATTTAATCTGGCCTTTCCAATTCCACGCTCGGGATCGTTGATTTCGCAAAATGGAATTTGAGAAACTTTTAACATGTGACATTGGGAGATATTTTTAGTACATGGCCAAGCCCCCTAAGTCCCTTTCCTCTAGATCCAGTCTGGAGTTCTCCCGAAGGGCTCTTCTTGTTCCTATCTGCGCTGCTTTTTGAAAACACGAGTTCCGTGCGTTGCTTTGTCGATGGCTCACTAAACAAACTGAGACTTCGTGACTGAATCCACTGCTGCCTTCTCGGAGGAGAGGTCGGAGGTTTTAAAGCGCATCCAGGGATCTCTCCCGGGATTTCTAACTTGGAGACTGTCTTTTGGTGACTTTTTGGCTGAGATGTAAAAACGTCTTTTCTTCGTTTTTCTGCTTTTCTGTGAGACGGTGCGGTCCGGCCGCCCTGGCTCCGCTCGCAGCGGTCGGTTAAGCGGGTTCTTGTCTTTTTGGACAGAAAGAGACGAAGCTGTTGAAGGCGAAGCCCAAGCTCAGAAGAGTCCAAGTTCAAGGACGCGGAACGGGAAGGCGGTTGTGATCTGAACAACAGGAGAAGAGCTGTGAATGGAAAAGAAGAAATCTCAGGTGATCACAACCCAAAGACGGCTCGGTGCAACATGACGGAAACAAATTTGACCATGACAGAAGTGGGGTTGAGACCCACGCCTCCGCGCCGAGACCAGAGTCCGGTGGCCCGGAGCCTGAAGGTCCTGCGGCATCCCCACGCACGAGCTAGTAAGAAGCAGTAAGGGAGAGGGACTTCTCCGGCCCGAGGGCCTCTCAACTTCATGTGGCATCCAGAAAAGAAAATACTGTAATTTATTCTAAAACTTGCAAGGAAACAAAACGAAACAAAACAGAAACAACGAGCTCTGAACTTTCTGCAAAAAACGCAAAGAAAAAGAGAGAATTTTAAACCGGAGCTGAAGATTGCGCGGTGTGAAAACTTCTTGCAGCCCTCCAGCCTGGAAGCCCAGCACTGGGAGCCGGGCTTCGGTTCACGCTCGCTTCCGCTGCCCGGGGCGGCTTAGCTCCTCGGGGAGACTCCAGGAACCTAGGGGACGGGAAGGTGGTAGGCAGGTCTTGTCTGCTACTGGCTGTTGTCACTCTTCCCAGCCAGTTTACTGGGCGCCACGTGTTCTCTCCCCCTTAGATTAAGAACGAAGTTAAGCGGAGAGGGCGCCGGTGAAAACGGCTGAAGGCTGCTCATAGGATCCGCTCTCAGCTTTTGGATCGGGCCGGCGGCAGGCGCGCTGAGCGCGAACTCACACTCCTCTAAAATGCTCCATCCGCGCTCCTCCTCGTCCCCGAAACCTCTTCCTTCGGTTTTCTCCACCTTCTAGACTTCCTCCTTCCTCCCTCTCGTACCTTCTCTCCTTTATTTTTCCCGCTGGAGGAAGGAAAAGGATGGAAGTAAATGGAAAGTGAAATAAATTGTGTGGTATGCAGTATGAGGTATATAGGCGTAAGAATTAGGAGAAACCTCTTTGTCTTAGTAACCAACTTGGTAAACATTTCTGAGTAGTGATTTTTTTTCTTAATACCTTAGCGAAAAAGTGATTTTCATTCGCTATTCGCTTTCCATTCTGTAACACAGTAACTCTCCCTACTTAATGGCTTCCAATACTTTCTTTATTGACAAGAATCCAAACATTTAACCACTAATTGAAAATCATTTAGTACAGACTGTTTTCTGTGCAAGCAACAATCAAAAAGTAGAGTTTTGGCGGGGCGCGGTGGCTCACGTCTGTAATCCTAGCACTCTGGGAGGCCAAGGCGGGTGGATCGGTTAAGGTCAGGAGTACGAGACCAGCCTGAGCAAGAGCGAGACCCTCGTCTCTACTAAAAATACAAAGAAATGATCTGGACAACTAAAAATATATTCTATTAAAAAAATTAGCCGGGCATGGTAGTGCATGACTGTAGTCCCAGCTACTTGGGAGGCTGAGGCAGAAGGATCCCTGGAGCTCAGGAGTCTGAGGTTGCTGTGAGCTAGGCTGACGCCATGGCACTCTAGCCCAGACATGAATGAGACTCTGTCTCAAAAAAAAAAAAAAACAAAGTAGAATTTTTTTTTTGCTTTGTCTGTAATATTTAATTCTACAGATCATATAAAATATTATTAGAAGGCAGAGCAGAAGCATGGTGATTGAGGATGGCGGTTGGCTGATGGATATAGTTGGAATTCAGACTCCTCCTCTACCAGCTGCTTGACATTCAAGTTTATTCTGGACTCATAACTCCTTTATCTTGTGAAAGAAACCCTCGTGCTTTTGCCATTTTTACCTCTCAAACAGTTTTTAAGTTGCCAAATTTGGCTCTGTCATTTTCTGTGTGTTTCAGTCTCTGCTGTTCCAGGCAGGAGTTTTCTCTCTTTCTCTCTCTTTTGAATATATTGCCGATATCAAATATTGCCGATATCAATTATTTAATATCCCACATAAGTTGCTGTGGACCATCTCAAACTGAGCCAACAAGGTTGATGGATTTTTGTTTGTTTGTTTGTTTTTAGAGATGGGGCCTTGGTCTGCTGCCCAGGTTTAAAGTGCAGTGGTATGATCATAGCTTACTGCAGCCTGGAACTCCTGGGCTCAAGGCATCCTCCCACCTCAGCCTCCTGAGTATCTAGGACTACAGGCACAAGTGACTGTACCCAGCTTAAGGTTAATGTTGACATACTACAACCTTACACTAAAAACAAGAAAAATAAACTTTGCCTAGGTCGCTTAGGTCTGACACTGGACCTCTAAGCTGGCTTTTATTTGTAGGAATGTTGTAGTAGAGATGGTGGGGAGACATTTTTCTGTTCCTTGTTATTTTCCTTAATAAAAGACAGACTCTTCAATCAACAGTTTGTACATGTCCAACATGTATGAAAACAAACTTTCTGATTTTGTCCCGAATCTCATTTCTATTCTTACATACGTGCTTTTTTTTTTTTTAGGACGAAGTATCTCTGAAATCAGCTGGGAAGGTCAAATCTGGCAGTCCAAAGATACAACCAAGGAACTATGGACTATTTAATATAATTAATTGAGATAATTAATTAGTCCACATTTCAGGGAATTTTAAAGCTTTCAATTACAGGGAAGTCCCTTTGGGGTGGAAAGCAGTAAACACATATTTGTCATTAATTTTATCTCTGCAGTAAAAAACATTCAGTTGTAAGGACTCCTTAACAAAGAATGCCTTAAGCTACAGAATAGTTTGTTACCTCAATCAACTTGACAAAACAGATGTCTGTAACAAGTGCAAAAATTAGTGGAGGAATTAGCAAAATGGAATATTCTTCTGTACTTTATTCCCTCTTATCTCAGTGATAAATCCATCTGAAAAGATGTTTTCAAATAAATGATTTGATGCAGAGATGATATCTGTTTTTTGATTGATTTGGTGTCAATAGCCTAGACATTGACCTAAACATTATTTATTCTAAAATCCTCTAGGCCATTTCTCTGTTATTGACTATTCTGATTATGTACCCATGTTCTCAAAATTCTCTGGTGATTTTCCAAATGTATATAATGTGAAATCCAAACAGTTTGGTGTAGCATCTAAGACCCTGTGTTAACTATTATTATCATTTATTTATCTGCACAAATATGATGATCTTCCACTATTTAAAATTTTGCAGTCCATCCTAGGTGAACTACATTGGTTTCTGGAAAATCCAGCTGTCTCACACCACAGGCATGTGAAAAAAAGGTGTGGAAGCAAACCTTTCTCTTCACCAATAATTCTCTCTTCTATACTTCCTGGGCCTATAAATTGTGCTGTCGGTCCATCTCTACTCATTGGTAGTAGCTTCCACACTGGGGATGCACTTAATTGGCCCCCCCCAGTACTAAACCCTCAGTCATCCTTGTTCACAGGAAAGGATATTATTTTTTGGTAGGCTCAGAAAATTGACTTGGTGCCTCCAGACTGCTGTGACAATTAACTGAGTGATACTGGGAATTTTTGAGAAGCAAGTTTGTTTCTCCCAATAGACTTGGCACACATAGACATTAAAGTCATCTTTGTTCATGTAAATATCATCAATGATCAATGATCCCTTCTCTTCAATCTGAGCATGGGAAGCATATTGAGAGGCCTGTGCAATTAGTCACATGGATACCATTGTTTTACCTTTATTCTCAAACTTTTCTGACAATAGATCCATATTCTAACTCTCTTCTGAATAATAAATTCTTCACTCTAAATTCACATCTTTTTTAAAATAGCTTTTTTTAAAGTAAATATATGCAATATAAGTAACTGAAAAACACAAGAAGCAAAGAACAAAGTCATCCACAATCACAAGCAGTTTACAGTTTGACGTGTCCTAGATCCTGACACATACACAACATCCAATTTTATGGGATTGAGATCGTACAGTATGTATCATGCTTTTTCTCACATCATGAATATTCACCAATCCCAAATCCCAAAGCTATGTGAGTATTTTGATAACCACGAATATACACCAATTCAATCAGTTAGGAAAAAAAATGTAATCTTCCTTTTCTTGGGACAAAAATTTCATAGAAGAAAAAAATGGCAACAGGCCTCTAGATCAAAGAACTGACAGAGTTCCGATTAAAATACTGTATTCCCTTATTGCTCAATTTAAAATCAAACATAAAGCAATAGAGTACACTAAGTGCAATGTTTCTAAGAGAATTCATTATCAGATCTATACCATTAAAGTACTAGCAAGAAAGTATGTTTCCATTGAATTACTTAATGTATTCTTATAGTATAGCCAAAAGGGATGCACACACATCAATGGCTACCATCAAAATGTAAATACGAACACATCTGCATACTTCTCTCCTTTCATACTTCCTTCTGCCCCTCGGCTGCCAACCTAATGAACAAGTCCTGATATACACTGCTCAGAGTTGGTTTAACAATTCCATGTCCAAGATGCATCTTTTCTATCAGTTATAACAAAAAGATACTCACAAAATGGCTAATTCACTAGTTCTACTTTTTGTCATACATTGTCACCTCAAGATATCTCCAAAGCTTAGATGTTGCAAAATAATGAAGTTTGTCCACAATAAACAGATACTTTACTAAAAATGCACATACAGACCGATGGTTGTAATCAAAGCCATCTTCTAGATATGGAGATACTAGCAAAGAGCCCTTCCCTTCACCCTTTCTCTTCTTCCTCTTCCTCCACTCCGGTGACTAAGTACAGGACTAAGTCTTGCTTCAAGAGATGGATTAACAAAGGTCACTCCCAGAAGACAGTCCTTCCTAAAAACTAACAAAAGAACATATATAAAGGGATTATTTAACTACTTCTATTTTAACATACTTTGAGCATTAGGATTTGTTTATCCTTTAATACACGGCAATATTAACTAAAATGCACATATCAACAATGGTTAACTTATCTAACTCACTGGCACAGAACCATTCTCTTCATACTTCCTCCTCTCCTCCCCCAACACCCAGTGAATGCATTCTTTCTAAGACATCAAGTTTAGCAATTCCATTCCGCAAATGAAACCACTTCTGTGAAATAAGAAAAAACACCAAAGGGTGTTACTTTAGCCCTCTACTTTTAACATATGTTATGCACTTTTAAACATCTAGAAACACTAGATGTTTCAAATAGGACTTAAGTTTTTTTCCACTATGCACAGCAACATTGAATGCATGCTCATAACAAAAGTCATAATTTCAAAATGTCCTCTAAGTAGGGACATTCTGGCCTAGAACTCTTCCCCTTCCAATCCTCTATCAACCCAGTGGACAGGTCTAAGCATCTGTAAAGCTTAGAGGGGATTTTAACAGTTTCACTTCCAGAAGTATTTTTAAGAACAGTCTTTTCTATGAATTTTAACTCAAAGTCTACTCAATTCATTAGTTTACTAAACTCTACTTTTGTCATACACTGGCAACCTCTTTATCTAGAAAGACTAGATGTTGTAAATTAGGACTCATTCATCCTTTATATACACTATATACACAGCAAAGTAAAATAAAATGCACAGACATAAAGGACAATAGTCAGTCTTGCCTCACCATAACCATATTGATATAAAGCCCTTTGCACTTTCAAACCACTGTCCTCCCTGAACAGTACAAATACTGCGTACTGCTCAGACAAGTGGTCTGATCAATTTCCAAAAGACGATATTTCATGAATTTTAACAAAAAGATATCTACAAAATGCGTTATTTACTACTTCTACTTTTAACATACTTTGCACTCTTCCAAACATCTAGAAAGATCAGATTTTTCAAATAAAGACTTAAATTTGTCCTCCATATATACACAGTAGTGTTGAATACACACATGTAACAATGGTTATAGCTGAAAGCATCCCCTAAAAAGGAACATTCTGGTCTAGAATCCTTCATTTCTTCCAACTCTTCTTCATCAACAACCCAGTGGATATAGGCACACATGTCACTCAGATGTGATGTTATCATTTCACTTCCAAAAGTCCTTTTCAGAGGACAGCCTTTCTATGAATTTTAACACAAAGTATACAAAATGTTATGTTACTTTTTTAGAAAAAAGATATTTACAAAGTGCTATTTGACTACCTCTACATTTAACATACATTGGGCACTTCTAAATGTCTAGGTAGACGATATGTTTCAGGTAAGGATTTAATTTGTCCACTATATACATAGCAGTCTTGAATAAACTGCACACATGTAACAATCAATCGTTATAATTTGAAAGTGTCTTCAAAATATGAACATTCTGGCCTGGAACCCTTCCCTTCTCCATCAACCCAGGGAGCTATAATGCTCAATTTTCAGAAGACAATTTCCTAGGAATTTAAAAACAAAAATGTACAAAATATATTAGTTTACTAATTTTACTTTTGTCATACACCAGCAACCTCTTTTAACATCTAGAAAGACTAGATGTAAATTAGTACTTGTTTGTCCTTTATATACACTATCTACACAGGTCAGACAAAATACACAGACATAGAACAGCGGTTAATCTTGCCTCACTTTAAGCGCACCGGCATAGAGCTCTTCCTTCTCCTCCCTTCTCCCCTGAACTCCTGCACAAACACAACTCCCCAAAATTTCATATGAACTTTAACAAAAAGGTATTTACAAAGGGTATTACTACTTCTACTTTTAACATATATCAGGCACTTCAGAACATCTAGAAAGATTAGATATTTCAAAAAAGTACTTAGTTTTGTCGACTATATATATAGTAATGAGGAATAAAATGCACACACAAAACAATGCTTATAATGTGAAAATGTCTTCTAAATACGACCAGTCTGGCACAGAATCTTCTCTGCTTCCTTCTCAGGGTCTTCTGCTCCATGTCCTCTAACCCATTGAACAAACGTGGAAGAGTGTCGCTTCCAGAGGTGGTCTAACAATTTCATTTTAAAAAGTCATTTCCAGAGGACATTTTTTTCTGATTTTTTTTTTAAATGGACATTTACAAGATGTGTTATTTTGTAACTCTACTTTATCATACATTGGCAACCTCTTTACATCTAGAAGGGTGAGATGTAGCAAACGTTTTTCTTTTAAAACATTGGGGAAAAAGTTGAGAGCAGCATTTTCGTATTTTATGCACAGGCCTTCTTCTATAATCGGCCAGTAAATCTTCCCAACGGGTGGTGGGCATTTCCAAATGTGGTATGTTTTTTCTTCTGTCTGGTGGCAGAAGGAAGATCAACCGCCCGATGGCCCGCTAACCGTTCCGCCAGTCGTCCTGGGCTCTGCTCACCTTCCAGGCCCCTTCAAGCCTTTGTCCGTCATTGTCACGAGCACGTAGGGCTCGCCCAATGGGGACAGATCGGTCACGCCGGAAGCCGGATCTGCGCCGCTCCACGGCCCAAGCAGGTGACCGAGCTTGCGTCCACAGACCGGCCTTCTCGGGCCCTCCAAACCTTAACGGCCCTCCGCGGCGTTTGGGCGGCCGCCGTTCTTCTTGCTCCGCCACACCGCGGCCACCCAAAGGCGCCGCGTCCTGGAGGCTTGGAGGGGGCTTCGCCTTGGCGGCGCAGGGCTGGGCCAGGAGGCCTCGGAGAGGTGGCAGCCATCATCAGGTCACCGAGGTGGGGTTGGCAGAGACGTTCGCCGCTGCTTCTAGGCCTGGGCCTGGCCGGAGGACAGCCACCCCGAGGGCTGCGGGTGTGTGCAGGGCAGAGGCCGCGGCCCGTCCCAGGGGCCGCCAGCTCACCCGGAGCTCGGCCCGGAGCTGGCGGGCCCCCTGGAACTGGCCGCTCCGCGTCTCAGAGCGCTCTCCTAAATTCACATCTTTGATGCTATTTAAAGCTCTAACTGGCTTATCCCTTGCCATCCAGTCCACTGTCCTAACATTTTATGCTGTTTTTGGAACATTAAATGTTTGAAGATGCAAAAATGTTTAAATTTCTATGTATCTCTTCCCCTTGTTGTTATTTAGCGAGAGTGTTCCTTGTCTCCATGTCCCTCCCTGGCAAAGGTTCACTCTTAGAGGCCAGGAAGAAGACTACATATACATCATCCTGGAAAATGTTTCATCAGACCCTTCTCTTTCCCTCCAAGCACACTGATTTTCCTGAAAAGTATAGAGAATTGGAAGCAATACTTTTGTCAAGATGTCTAAAACATCAATGAAAATTAGAGAATTTAGCTCTTTATGTTAGATCTCCAAACTCTTTTAACCAAATTTTTGAGGCAAAGTTCTTGCTCCTACCACCATAGTCATAAGGAGGAATAACACAAATGTGGAACTGTTTTCTTAATACACCATGGCCAGTATGAAAGGCTAGTTTGGTTATGCAGTATCCCATCTAATTTCAAGAAATTAATAAAATTTTGTAGAGTCATCTAGATTGAGAGATCACCTCTCAGAAGGATATCCTAATATATTCTCATAGACTAACATCTCATGAGCTTCTAATGAAGATGTCCTTGATTGACAATAGAAGACAGAGAGAGAGAGAGAGGAGATTGTCAAGGAGCACTGGCTAAGTGAGAACAATTGACACCAGGGGCTTCTGTGACCCAGGATGCTCCATCTTTTCCTCTCACCAGGAACTTTGCTCCCATCTTTCTTCAGCGTTGGAAACCGATCAATAAGCTTCTGAATCTACTTGTTCTTTTCACTGAGTCTTTTATGAAGTCCATAGAAAGGCTCTCATCCCCTGAAAGTGATGGAGGATGTAGGGAGAGTACAGATGAGATCAAAGAATTTCTGGGGTCTATAAGCTGCAGGATGGAGGCATTTAAAGAATTCTTACTAACATGAAGTTTGAGCTATCTAATTTTTAAGTGGATCTGGTTTCGCTTGTAGGTTTTTTAAAATTCCACTTCTTTTCAATAAGTGTGGTTTGACTCCCATTTCTCATCATCTTTGAGGGTATGCCAGTTTTAAGCTTTCTTACAAAGCAATGTACTCTTGAGTTTGTCAGCAGAGTTGAGGACTTTGTTCTTTACTCTCCTTAATTTAAAAAGTCCTTCCCAATCTCAAGCACTGGCATCTCTAGTGTGAAATATAGAATTTATGGGAAGCCCTTTATAAACTGTTAACAAACACTGTTATGATGACTGCTCCTCCCTGGAAACAGATAAAATCTCTTGGCCTAGTGAGTGATGCACCCTAAAGATGAGAAACTCAGCTGGGACAATCTTCCATCCCAGGCTAAATTAAGCAGTGTAGATTGCCCAGCAGAAAGCCATATCAGGAAGTAGCCAACAACTCCATTTATTTACCATGGATAAATCCAGATCACTGAACCAAACTGAATGGTAAAGACAGGCCCTGGCATGTTTTACTCAGATTGGCAGGCATAGAGTAGGATCATTGTTGATTGGGAGAGCTCTGGAGCCCAGTTCCAACCAGTATTCTAGATTTGCTCCAACTTTCCCTGGATCTGAGAATTTTGTGGTGTTATTTAACTTCCATGGGCCTCAGTTTTCTGTTTTGTAAAATGAGCATGTTGAGAAGAGCCATAAGTTAATATGGTAAAACCTTGGAAGTGCAATGTGCAGTATTCACTTGAAAAAGGACCTCATATCAGTCAATTTCTACCAATCAACAAAACCAACCTTGGATTTGTTAACTAAATTACTTTTAGATAGTTCTCTGTGGTACTTAAGAAAATCTGAGTTCACAACTACATTTGGAAGTCCTGGGTTCAAATACGGTTTCACTGTGTGAGCTTGGGAAAAATTATTCTTCAATTTCTTCATTTGTAAAATGATATTGATAATACTTAGCTACCTTATGGAGGGACTTAGCTGAAATTCTGGTATATCTTCTGTATTCAATAAAATATATCTTTTTTCTTTTAAAAGTCTTTTTTCTTTTAAGTCATCCAGCCCAAAATGTCACTTTTTTTTTCTTTGAACAGGGTCTGGTTCTGTTGTCTGGGCTAGAGTGCAGGGGTGTCATCATAGCTTACTGCAACTTCTCTTGGACTCAAGAGATCCTCTTGCCTCAGCCTTCCTAGCAGTTGGGACTGCAGACACAGGCCATCATGCCTGGCTAATTTTTTTTTTTTTTTTTGTAAGAGATGGAGTCTCGCTATACTACTCAGGCCGGTCTGGAACTCGTGGCCTGAATCCATCCTCCCGCCTCAGCCTCCCAAAGTGTTAGGACTACAGGCATGAGCCACCGCGTCTGGCCTAAAAGTCATATTTTAAAACAAACTCTGGATCCCTTTAATCGACTTTATACCCAGAAGAGTAGACTAGACTAACACAGGAGAATTGAATCCGACTTAGTGCTCTGTGTTTGCAAATGTCCTGTGCTCTAAGGCAGTAAATAAAGAACAAGCGACTGCCTTTTGCAAATTATACCTGTTTTGAAGTAAAATTCAGCCAAATATGTTGACACCAAGTTTTAAAATTCATTTAAGTTTTTCAGACTCACAAGTCTCCAGAGATGGGAGAAAGGGAGTATTTGAATCGGTGGAAAGTGAGGTAAAGTGATGGTGGGAAGGCATCTAAGGAGCAGCACCTTCGGTAGGCAAACGGGGAGGAACTATCCGGGAGAAAGTAAGAAACTGCTTGGCACCTTTAGCAATAAAATCGTAGTCAGAGGGTTCGAGCCTCCGTGGGAAAACCTCAAAGAATTTCAACTGCTTTACTCTTCAGGTCCCTTCCATAATATCTTAACTCAGGAAAATGTGTGATAGGCGTGACTTTGTCCACTTGGGCTAAGGTGAGATAATAGCGACTGTGAGATGTCTGGTGTGTGGACCGTCTGCAAACTTTAGATTTGGCAACAAAGAATTTCCTGGCTCATCCAAGTCTTCTCGCTAATAAGGAACTCATCGCTAGCAGATTGAGAACTGATAAGGATGGCGAGATTCGAGCTTCCTTGACCAAAGTTTACTCTGCAGCTAGTCGTGTCTGTACACGTTGAAGTATCCGGAGCCTTCTAAAAAGGCGAGCTGGAGCTGCGAGTTGCCTATAAGTAGCCTTAGACACGCGAATGCTGCTGGGCAAGGAAATGGGAAGGAAGGGTGCTTGAAAGAATCGGGCTCCTCCTCTGCGTTTACTTTCACAACTGAATAAGTAACCGGTGACTCTGTTGACGGCATTAAACTGGGCTGCTTTTACCCTGACTCAAAGGACTAGGGATTCAAAACCGCACTGGAGCGGGAGAGCCCGTAGGGTCCGCAGGGAGCGGACCGGCTGCCTTACTAATTGAATAAAGAGGATTCTGGGACTGTCTCCAATATGTTCAGAAAAAGTTCACTTCTCTGCTCCTTAGTGAAGGACGCAGGATCGCTCCAAAGAGGTCTCTCCCCGGGAAGGGAAGCCCGCAGCCACAACAATCAGAGGAAAAAGAATAATCCCAGAGAACAGGTTTTCCAAGGAGCCAGATTGCAGAGGAGGGCATTCTGTCCTGCCCCAAACCCAAAGGACAGGTAGAAACATGTAAATACTAGACTAGATTCAACTCTATTATGAATTGGGTTGATTCTGGTTTTAGAGCTTTTGTGGTTCACGAGAGAAGCCAGCTTCCTCTTAACAAGTATGGCAGGGGCAGTAAATTTACACTCTGGTTCCTAATTCGGGGAACAGGGGTGCAGTTGCTAGGGCACAAACAAGTAGGTCTCCTCAAATTTTCAGATTAGAAGCAAAAAGTTTCCTCATGCCCTTATCCTGAGAACTCTCATTTGTAGATAAATTTCACCCACCTCTGTTTTCCTCTGGGGAAACAGGAACGACATTCTCTTCTCCAGAGTCTCACAGTGTGTTATTTGTTTCTGCAACCAAAGCACTTACCAAATGTAGCCATTTTCGCTCATTTTGAGGTTAATAACACTCAATTAGTAATTGCTTTTGCAAAACACCATCCTAGAGAATGAATCTTTAAAAAACATTTTAAATTCCTTTAAAAATATTTTTAATAGATTTAGGGGACACAAGTTGAATTCCATTATATGTATATATTGTATAGTGGTGAAGTTTGGAGTTTTAGTGTACCCATCATCTGAATAGGGGCGTTAATCTTAACTAAAGAAAAACATTTGGGGCCCGGGGTGGTGGCTCACGCCTGTAACCCTAGCACTCTGGGAAGCCGAGGAGGGCGGATTGTTTGAGCTCAGGAGTTCCAAACCAGCCTGAGCAAGTGCGAGACCCCGTCTCTACTAAAAATACAAAGGAATTAATCGGACAACTAAAACTATATAGGAAAAATTAGCCGGGCATGGTGATGCATGCCTGTCGTCCCAGCTACTCAGGAGGCTGAGGCAGAAGGATCGCTTGAGCCCAGGAGTTTGAGGTTGCTGTGAGCTAGGATGATGCCACAGCACTCTAGCCCGGGCAACACAGTGAGACTGTCTCAAAAAAAAAAAAAAAGAGAAAAAAAATATTAAAGCTAAATATATTCTACAGGAGAGAGAGGGAAAAAAATGGGAAGGGGAGGATTTCAGCAATTACCAAAAATATAATGACAAAAAGAGGAGAGTTGTCAAGAGCACCAAATGGAGCAGAACACCCTAGAGAAATAAGGCATTCTAGAAAATGCCTTTGGGATTCCTCTTTATCCTCTCCAGCACCCTGATAGCTATGTGTGTCTCCTCAAGTTTCAGAGATCATGATCATTGGCTAACTGAGATTTTCTTTTTCTCAGCCCCCTTTTCATGTCCTGTAATCCTCATGCAATAAAGGATAACCTTCCCTTAAAAGTCATACTGTGACTTCATGCTAAGAACAGGATTTATTATTTCCTCTGGCTCTCAGACTTCCCTGCCTTTGTAATTCTTCATCCCATTCTGCACGCTGTCAGCATGTAGACTTTTGTGTCTACAAATTAGTATCTTCATGATTCTTTTCCCTCTTCATCTATAACAATAACTCCAAACCTTACTGATTCCCTCTTTGGACCTCTTCTTGCCCTTCTTCTAGTCTACGACTTTTATCACATTTCTACCCAGGTGCATCGAATTCATTGTGGCACAAGGCAGGACATACTCAAATAAAATAAAGCACATATTTTGATTCCTAATTGTACTGCAACCTGATGGCTACAGCCACTTAGCTGGTTTCACATATCTCTAGTCCTGTCCCTTCATTCAGTCCTACACAAAGAGCATGAGTCATCCCCCGCAAGCACAAGCACTGTTTTGATCATCCCTCTCCTTCTCTGAACCCTGCAGGATCTCTGAGTTTCTGCTTACGTCAAATCAAAACTGATCATGAGTCACTCTTTATCTAACTGTCTTCCACTTTCATCATAGCCTGATTGTTCTCTCTGCTTAATTCAAGCTGGCTGGCTCCTTGTCGAGGCGCACAAATGCTGTCTCACGTCTCCAGGGCATCTGCAGAGCCTGCCGCCCACCTGGCATGTTTCCGCTCCTCTCTGCTGTGACACTCTTCCCCCTGCTTGCTTCAGGGCCCAGCACAGTCCTGGCTTCTCCCTGAAAGGCTTTCCAGCTCTGCATGTGTTCATCTCCGTTACTCCAGCAAATCTCCCTACTACCTTGCTCTATTTTTACATGTTATGACTGAGCACTTTTATTCATTCATGTATTAATTTATTGCTGTATGCATTTGTTTATTCATTTACTCAACACAGTCTGATCTTATAAGGTGCTTATAGGGTCTATGATGGGACAGGCTGTGATAAGATGCCAGGGATACAGTTGTGAATATGTAAGTCATGCCCTACCCGAGAAGAGCTTACTGTTTATTGCAGGAGACATATCCTAACCACATTGTTACAAGAGACAGATAACCACAAACAGTAATGATTATCATGAAGGAAAGTAAAGAGTGTAAAGAGATTTTAACAGGGAACTTGCCTTAGTTGAGCGCAGCTGGGAAGGCTGTTTTGAGGAAGTAGCAAAGGATGAGCAGGATTTAGTTAGTTGAGGAGTTGGGGGAAGAGTTTTCCAGACTGGTGAAGCACAGGGGCAATGTCCCTGATGTGGGAGGGGCTTGGAATAGTCAGAGGACTGTGAGAAGTCCGGGTGACAGCAATGCAGGTGGTGGGAGAGCTTCAGAGCTTCACATCCCTGTGTGACTCTCCCAGTGATGTGGGTCATGCTGGGCCTGCTGTGCGTGCACAGGCTCCTCATCACAGCCCAGGTCAAAGTGCACGAACATCTTTCGTATCCAGATCAGTGTTTTCCAGTCTTCCCTGATGATAGGAATCACCTGGAGCACTTGCTAAAAGTCAGTTTCCCAGCATCTTTTATTTTTGGAATTTCTGGTTCAGTGGGATCATAGTAGGGCCCTGGAATTTGTATTTTTTAAAGAGAACTCCAGGTGCTTTTTATCATCAATACTGTTTGTGATTCATTGATTTATACAGGGTTTGGGATAATTCTGAGCTGATATGAAAAACAGGAAGTGAACAAATGGTAAATTGTAACATAATAGAATTCCTTAAATCCCCACATGTCTTATCTTTGTTAAAAGCAGACATTACTGGCTGGTGTGCATATTAACCTGTCTTTGGATGTTGGTTACATAAATCTTTGCTTACTCCCCACTTTGACGATAGAGCAGTGAGTCCCAACCCTGGCTTCTCGTCACAATCCCCCACTTTACCTCAAGTCAGTGGGGGTATAGCCCTGGCATCTGCTGCTTTTCAAAGTTTCCCTGCTGATCCTGATCCTCAGCCAGGATTGTCATGACTGCTCTTGGATGTTTCTGGAAGGAGACAGTGTATTTTACTTCCGCTGCCACTCATTCAGTGCCTGCTACCAGCCCTTCGGAAGGGTTAAGTTCAGGGATTTGACTGAGACTCTGATCCACACTCACTCCCTGCGATATGCTCACATACTTATAAAACACATGTGATCAATTACTGTTCACTTCTGCACTCTAAGTAAGGACCGGCCCCAAAAAACCAAGTGCAGTAATGGCTCTGTCACCGACAGAGCAACGTGCCAACCAGGGGCAGTGATCAGAATACCTAAGCTTCTCATGCTTTTATGGAGGAATCACATACAGCTGCTCACATGTCTCAACGACTGTTCTGTGTTAAAGGTAAGAGTTATTTTAGTGCCTACATAACAAATAGCAAAAGGTTTGTGGTCTACAAGGAAGACTTGAAAAAAGGTACAATGTGTTGGCTATATTTTATAAACTACAGGAAGTTAGGAAAAGGGAGGAAGAAAAGCATCATCCACCAATTCGTGACCGGGAATGACACTATTAATTGTGGTAGGTTAGGGCAGTAGGACCTAGTACTGGACTCAATTAACTGTGATCACCCCAGGCTAGAGGCCAGATCGACAGGAAGAATATGGCATTTTCAAGACCAGGCAAGGGTCACAATGACCAAGAAAGTGAGGACAATTGGGGTTCAGTAAATGTACAGAGGAAAGCGGTGGGAAACTGAGGGGCTATGATATTCAGGGATCCTTGGGTATAGAAAGGCAGTGGGTACCAGGAAAAGTGTGGATGACATGGCAGGATCTTAACCAGTGAGCTGCACAAAGGGGAAAGTACAACTCCATTCCAACTCTGTTCCAGTGGTTTGAAACTCAATTATTCTTTTTTTATTTCAAAATATGCGGGTACAAATATTTAGATTACATATATTGCTTTTGCCCCACCTGAGTCAGAGCTACAAGCATGTCCATCCCCCAGATAGTGTGCACCCCACCCATTAGGTGTGAATATACCCATCCCTTTCTCCCCATCCACCTGCCCAACACCCAATGAATGTTAGTACCATATGTGCACATAAGTGTTGATCAGTTAGTACTGATTTGATGGTGAGCACATGTGGTGCTTGTTTTTCATTCTTGTGATACTTCACTTAGCAGAATGGGCTCCAGCTCTATCCAGGATAATACAAGAGGTGCCAGACCACCATTGTTTTTTGTGGTTGAGTAGAACTCCATGGTATACATATACCACATTGCATTAATCCACTCAAGTACTGATGGGCACTTGAGTTGTTTCCACATCTTTGCAATTGTGAATTTTGCTGTTATAAACATTCTAGTGCAGATGTCTTTTTTATAGAATGTCTTTTTTTACTTTGGGTAGATGCCCAGTAATGGGATTGCTGGATCAAATGGTAATTTTACTTTTAGCTCCTCGAGGTTTCTCCATATTACTTTCTGCAGAGGTTGTACTAGTTTGCAGCCCCACCAGCAGTGTATGAGTGTTCCTATCTCTCTACATCCATGTCAACATTTATTGTTTTGGGACTTTTTGATAAAGGCCATTCTTACTGGAGATAGGTGATATCTCATTGTGGTTTTGATTTGCATTATTCTGATGATTAGAGATGTTGAGCATTTTTTCATATGTTTATTGGCCATTAGTCTTTCTTCTTTTGAAAAATTTTTGTTCATGTCTTTTGCCCACTTTTTAATGGGGTCGTTTGATCTTTCTTGTTGATTTTTCTGAGTTGTATATAGATTCTAGTTATCAGACCTTTATCGGATGTGTAGCATGTAAATATTTTCTCCCATTCTGTACATTTTCTATTTGCTCTCCTGATAGTTTCCTTGACTATGCAAAGCTTTTTAATTTAATCAGGTCCCATGTATTTATTTTTGTTGTTGTTGTGCTTGCCTTTGGTGTCTTCTTCATAAATTCTTTGCCTCAGCTGATGTCTATAAGAGTTTTTCTATCATCACTCAGACCATGGAATAAAATATGACCATGTTACTATAATTGAGACCCAACCATGTCAGAAGCCCAAAAATTGAGTCACATTTTCCTTATTTAAAAATGGCAAGTATGTATGCATTGACAGCAAAAGTCACTTGCTGCTGCTCCCAGTTTTTTGGATTTGAGTCCCTTAAATTCCCCTTGCTCAGATTAAGGATTATGTCTCAAAACTGGGAGTGGAGATCTGAGCATGCATGTGATAATCAGTGCCTTTTGATGTGGAAAAAGAATACCTACTTAGGCAGAATTAAAAAGAATGTTTGCAAAAATATAGATTAAGTTTATGAAAACTTATTTGCTATTTTGCAACTATTTATAACTTCTCAACTAGATTCACTATTTTGACCCCTAGAAAGCATCACCTTCTCTTGTCAGGAATAAGGATTGACTGTTCCTCAAATATGCCCTGTATTTTCCCACTTTAATGCTTCTGAGAAAGTAGATTTCTATCTCTAGAATATTCTCTCTATCTTCATAAGTTCAAATTCTAGTTCTCTTTTGGGATTCAACCCTTATCCTCCCATCTAGAAATTTCTTTCTTTTACCAATTCCTATAGCACTTTTCTATCAGTTTTCTCCCATTTTCATATACGATACATATTTGAAAACATGTTGGAAAATCAAAGGTAAAAGAAATCAAATAATAGGCTTAAATGTTTCATTTTCAGTGTGCTAAACATATTATAAATGGTAAATCTAAATATCTACTTCACTCTTTAGTATATGGTGGTCTTCATAATATTTTCCAAGCATGCTAATCTTTTACGTAAGGTTGAGTGTATGGTTTATTATCTTAATTTTGTAAGATAATTTTATAGATGTATAAGTTACAATTTGAAATTTTGGACACACCTGATAATGTCTTTTTTCAATTTTATTCAATTTGAGACCAATAATTCTGAATTTCCGATTGTCTCCATTTTTTTCTTTACCACTTATTATGAAACGATAAGTCAAAATGCAATTAATATTGTGATAACTCCACAAATAGGCATTGCTGTATGGACAAAGAGGGACTTTGCTGAATTGGACCATTGACTAGCATGTGATAGCTTCGAATACTAGTTCTTTTCCCTTTGTCTAAAAGTCTGAATTCAGCCATTATAATATATGAGTGACAATGTATAATGTATAAAAGAGTGAGTCACAAAGACGATCATATGAAAATTAAGACCTTCCTGTATATACTTTATAACATGTGGTTTTGATTTTACATTTAGGACTGATATTTAGGCGATATATTGTGGCACTATCTGACTGGTTGCTACCCATGTGGTGCTAATTGTTTTGTACCATCCCTGAATGCATGCATTATCTCCCTCACTAGGTTGTGAATTCCTTGCATCCATCATAGTGCCTAGCACAGTGACTTGTGGGAAGCAAACCACATGCATTGGTATAGCACTTAATTACTTTCTGAGTACTTTTAGGAACACGATCTCCTCCTAAGTTTACAACAGCCCAGGGGTTGATACAGGGGCCCAGACATGCTGGATGTCTATGGAGCACAGGGAGAACACACAGTTCTTAATAATTGCACAGTAAAGAAAATGGAAGAATGGAGACAAGTGACTTGCTCATATTCATAAATTAATAAATGTCAAACTGGGGCCGAATCCCCAGTTCTTGGGGATTTTTAAGAAATTTTTAAGTTCTTGTGTACCAGAAGACTTCAATGACAATTCATTGAATACATGTGTGAAATTAAGTAGTTCTTGTGGCTCATCCATGTTGTGGTTAGTTAATGACTCTTTCTAAGATATTTTGTACTATGTCAGACTATGTCTCCCACAATGCTCAGGGTTCTCAGAGTGCATTTGGAAATGTGGGGCACTGGCCTGGGAACTTGCTACAAGAGTCTTCTCATTCAGAGGAAAGAATTAGGACACAAGTAAAGAAATAGTTTGGGGAGAGTAAAGGGAAATCACAGTTGAGGTGTTAATATATACACATATAAAAACTCCTAATGGGAACAAAGTAAAATTTTTAACTAGAGAAAAAGAGCTGTGACTACAATAGTTTGAACTGAATGGTGGGAATTTAGCATTAAACAAAGTGATCCGAGCAGGTAAGAAATCTAATACTTTTTTTTTTTTGGAGGAGGGTTGCCATTAAAGCTTACTGCTGTAAAAAGCTCTAAGACTGTGTAACATTGGTCACACACAGAGATTTTCTGTCATTCCAGTTTTTTATCTGTAAGAGGGTTTAATCTCCTCTTTGGTTTTTGTGGTCTTTGAGTAGAGAACAATCGGCTCTAACCTCATTGGGTAGCTATTAAGTGATACAAGGGTTACAGAACTGTTTGTCTTTTCTATGTATGTTGAGGAGAGCCCATGAGAATCCATCCCAAAATATGTAAGTCTTGATAGGGGACAAACTCTCTTAGAATTTCTCAAATTTCTCCTCATGAAAATCTGTACCTATCAGAGATACTCCCTGATGAATTAATCTCCTCCCAAACCAGGAACTATTCCAAGATACATGTTTTTGAGCCAATATTTTACTCAAAGACTATTTATCCTGGTTTATCCCAGTAAAGTAAATATTTATCAGTCTTCTGATCAACCGTGCATTGATATATTTTGCTCATGGTAATATGTAAGCAAAAGATAAATTCATTTATCTAAAGCCACAAAGGTTGGCTTTTGATAATTTTGTGACATCAGATGTAAATATTATACTTCTTTCTTGACTTTTCTTCTTCTTCAGTCAGAGACTTCAGAACAATAATATGTTTTTATTTTGAACTACTATTGCTAAAGATGAAATAACAGACAATCCTAAAATGGGAACATTCTAGCATTATAAAATGAAATTCTGCAGTTAGGAATGGTCAAAAATACATTCATAATATCCTGTTTTAGAAATTAAAAAGGCAAAATTTGGCTACCACAGACCCAGTAGGAATAAATTTGACTGTATGAGGAAACAAAGAACACATCCTTCTTAGGGAGGATTGAAATCCACTGTAGAGTTAGATAATGATAATGACTACAGAATTTCTGAGTTTGTTTTTCTCCTGGTAGAAAATACATTCCTCATATATCTAGCATAAAAGGCAACTCCATTTCCAAATGAAAAGAGTGCTTTTTTCCCCCCTTGATATCTTTTAGTGTGAGTTTCTCTTTATTAATTCCAAGTAGAATTCATCATAAAAGATTACTTGGTTTACAGAACTTTAGTGGTTTTTTTTGTTTGTTTTGTTTTGTTTTTTATGTCTTACATTGTCTTTCCTCTCTTGCTGGAGACAAGTTGTAAATAAAGGTTCTCAGTGCTGCTTTCATCATGAAAGACTACAGAATCATCATTGGTTCACATTGTAGGAAAAAAGAGACCTCCATAGAATAGCAGGCCTCTAGTTATTTTGGCAATATTCACCATCTTGTAAGAGCTGACTTAAAATGTAAAGAAACTTGAAAATGACACAATGACCTAATGAGAAAATATTCATGGCCATGAAGTATGTCAAATATATATATACATATAGTACAGATGGATTTGGTTCCTTTAGTTTTTAGTGCCTGTAATTTGTTGATGAAAGTCTTATGGGTAAACACCTATCCTAAAAGGTTTAAACATTTCTAGCTTGAATTATATGTGTTTGGTTGGAAATAAGATATATGGTATGTAATGGATAACTAGAAGAGATATGAACAGCAATTATGATGATTCAAACATATCAGAATTACAACATACTTATTGATCTCATTGATTTGAAAGTAATTTACTCAGTGTAGTGTGTATTATCTTATGAAATTCAGCTTAAAACAAATCATCAGTGTTTGCCCTGACAGCAATTGTAGGTTATATTACCAAAAAAAAAAAAAAAAAGGGACCATGAACTGGGTAATTTTTCTTGTATGTAATTTTTCTTGTATGTACATCTATAGTAACATAGAACTCATGTATCTCTGAGTTCTATGTTACTGTAGATGTAAAAAGTCAAACATTTATGCTCTGTCTGGTTCAGCTAATGCAAGTGTGGCATTGTACTGTTTATCACCCAACAATCTGTGATTAATTTTCAGAATGACCCTTTCTACTTTTCTTGGTACATGATTTGCCAAATCAATATTAAAACCAGATTTTCTTGATCATTCTCATGTTTGAGCATTTGAACACTCAGAAGTTCATTGGGAGAGTCAGACAAATGATTTGAAGAAAATCAGACAGTGGTCTTGGGCAGGGTTTATGGGAAATGGGTGGAGGAGAGTGGTTGGGTGGGGATTTAGTTGCAATTTGTCCTAGATTCTCCTATGTTTTTAGCCTTATCACATATTAGCAGGATATAATAGAATATTAGAACTGGAAGTGTTCACTGTGTTGATTTCCTTGACACAGCATCAGCAGAGTTTTAGCTTTTATGCTTTAGTAATAAACTATTAAATTTTAAATGATTTCCAAGGACCATAGCACCATGATTTTCTAGCATCACCTTTTAGTGTTGACCCATCCTACACCAGGAAATTCTTCCTAAAACAACTTGAAAAGTAAATATCAAGAATGATAGATAAAAGGAAAAAAAAAATCTCCCTTATATCTGACCAAATTCCCTGTGACTTATGCTCTCTTTCTCTTATTTAAGTTTTGATAAGTAAAAGATCAATGTTTTCCTCAAACTAATCCTTCCTATTCCAGACAATAGCCGTGAAACTATCAATGATACCCAATATGTTTCTCTTCTTCAGGGAATCATGCCTTTTGTTTTTAATTCACATACCTATATTTATTTCTCTAATAAACTTCATATATTAATCTCTTCTGAAACATTTATATCACTATCTGTATTTTTAAATTACAAACAACAAAATTGAATTTTGTTTTCATCCAATTTTATATCCAATTTTAGTGCTAACTGGCTTTTATTGCTTGTGATACACCTAATAATGTATAACTTTTCTTAAGTGTAAAATGTTAAGGTAATGAAAATCTGACTTCTAATCATTTCATTTGTAATGCATACCAAAACTATCCACTTACTAAGTATAGGAAATTGAAAATGTGAAGCCAGGTTCATCATTTCTTTGTACCCTCTAAAATATTTATCATTTTACCTTGAGACAATTGTCCTTTTCTGTAAGTGTTAAACATTGGGGAATAATTCTCTTATTTCTAGGAGCCAAAAAGGGCAATATAGAAAATGTGTAGAAATGGATCACTCTAATGTGACTCTTGGTTGAGCCTAATAATTGATTTAATCTCTTAATCAGCAAATATATAATTTATGCTCACTGGTACATAAGAATTGTTTTCAAAGTAATTTATTTAAATTCTGCTTCCTTTTTAAGAATTAGATTGTATTTTATGGAAGTATTTTCATTTATTTTTCCCTATATTTTACAAAATCTACAAAACTATTAAGATAAATATATCTTCATATAGAAAATCTGAAAAACTACAGAAATAGATAAAGATAAAAATAAAATTGATGAAAATTCTCCAACAATTATTAGGATGTTATATATCCTTTCAATTTTTTAAATGAACATTCTTATTTGTTCTCTCATTTATTAAATGTTTATTATATGGCTGTTATGAGCCAGATACTAACATGCTGGGTATCTACTCTGATGCATGAAAATGTTTCTTTGTTAATAAAGTTTGCAGGCTAGTTGAAAACACTGGTTATCAAAACATAAACAAAGATACATTTAATATTACTATTGTGATACTGATATGAAACAAAAATGGTACCATGATTAAGAATAACAGGGTTGGAGTGAGACCTACTTGGCTAATGTGGTTGAGGGAGCTCTTACAGGAGAGGAAATGAAGAAGAGGACCGGAGGATAAGAAGACAACAATCATAAGATTAGCAGGAAAAAGAGCATTTGAGGCAATAGAAACAAGTTGTGACTTGCTCATATAAAGATATTTGAGTGTTTGCCTTTGATTCTGTTATGCCTAGTAATACCTGTTTGGTTCCCTAGACCTTATCTCCTGAATGTGTCGCTGCTACCCTGCAAGTTGGTTGGTAGATGGCTGAGAGTGCAGTTTTTGGTTTGGTCACTTGATCCTGTTTCAGTCCACTCACGTGAAATATACCTGTTGTCACAAAGGTGAATATCAATGCAATTAAGAAAATGTTGCTATGATGGTGGAAGGTGAAGTCATAAAGTGTAATGTTGAGAGAAGGCATGTTCTTAAGTCACCACAGCTTGTTAGTTTAGCTATCTATGTACTGTGAATACTGATAATGAAAAAGCTGCATTTTTCAATAGATTAAAGCTAGCATAGAGAATCGATTGATTCTAAAGTATAAATGGAAATATCTTCTTATTCTTAAATTTGTAGAGGAGGATATAATGACTAGAGGAAAACATGCTCTCTAAAAAAATAAAAACTAAATTTTTGAGAAATAAACTGAGGTAGAATGAATTGTCCAGCTTTTTCCTTGTCTTTCGTAACTGAAAAGTCATGACATATCCAATAGATATCAACATGCTGCATCCTTTTTTAAAATTAGCTCAGGGAAGAGCAAACAATTCATTTTTCATCAAGAGCAAACAATTTCATTTTTCAGAGAAACAAAAGTAATACCATTCATCTCATAAGGAACTACACCTTAAAAATGTAAGGCCTGTAATATTACTCTGATATCAAAACCAAACAAGGACACAGCAACAACGAAAAAAGAAAACAACAGGCCAATATCCCTGATAAACAAAAATGCAAAGATCCACAACAAAATACTAGCAAAGCATATCCAACAATACATCGAAAAGATACACCATAATCAAGTGGGATACATTATGATCCAGTGGGATTTACCCAAGGAATGCAAGGATAGTTCAACATACTCAAGTCATAAATGTGATACATTACATCAACAATATGAGGAGGAAAAAAAGTACAATTATCTCAATAGATGCAAACAAAGCATTTGATAAAATGTAATATCCCTTCATGATAAAAAACTCTCAACAAGTTAGGCATAGAAGGAATGTTCCTCAACATAATAAAGGCCATATATGACAAACCCGTAACTAATAACATACTGAATGAGAAAAATTGAAAGCATTTCCTCTAAGATCTGAAACAATATAAGGATGCCCACTTTCACCACTCTTATTGGACATAATACTGAAAGTCCTAGGCAGAGTAATTAGTCAGAGAAAGAATTAAAAGGCATCCATATGGGAAAAGAGAAAATCAAATTGTCCCTCTTCGTAGATATCATGATCTTATATGTAGAAAAACCTAAAGACTCCACAAAGAAACTCTTAGAATTGATAAACAAATTTAGTAAATCTGCAGGATACAAAATCAGTATACAAAAATCAGTGTTTTGAAATACTGACAGCAATCAATCTGAGAAGAAAATCAAGAAAAAAATACTCATTTACAATAAATACCAAAAAATTAGGAACAAATTTAACCAAAGAAGTGAAATACCTCTACAATGAAAACTACAAAACATTGATGAAAGAAATTCAAGAAGTCACAAACAAATGGAAAGACTGTCATGCACGTGGATCAGAAGAATTAATATTGTTAAAATGACCATACTACTCAAGACAATCTACAGATTAAATGAAATCCCCACTAATGACATTCTTCACAGAAATTTTAAAAAAACCCTAAAATTTGTATGGAACCACAAAAGACCCCGAAGACCCAAAACAATACTGAGCAAAAAGAACAATGCTGGAGGCATCACATTACCTGTCTTCAAAATACACTACAAATCTATAGTAACCATGACAGCATGGTACTGGTATAAAAACAGACACATAGACCAATAACACAGAATATAAAACCCAGAAATAAATCCAAATATTTACAACCAACTGATTTTTGATAAAGTTACCAAGAACATTCAGTGTAGAAAGGACAGCCATTTTTATTAAATGGTGCTGAGAAAACTGTATATGCATCTGCAGAAAAATGAAACAAGACCCCTATCTCTCACCCTACACAAATGAAATAAAAATGGATTAAAGATTTAAATGTAAGATCCAAATCTATAAAATGACTATAAGAAAACAAAGGGGAAATACTTCAGGACATTGGTTAGGTAAATATTTTATGGCTAAGACTTCAAAAGCATAGGCAATAAAACCAAAAATAGACATATGGGACTCTATTAAATTAAAATGCTTCTGTAAAGCAAATGAAACAATCAGCAGAGTAAAGAAACAGCCTGTGGATTGGAAGAAAATATCTGTGAACTATTCATGTGACAAGGGGTTTAAATCCAAAATACACAAGGAACTCAAACAATTTAACAGCAAAAGAACAAAATAATCCCACTAAAAAGTGGACAAAGGATCTGAATACACATTTATCAAAGGAATACATAAAAATGGTCAATAGGCATATATGTTAACAAGCTTAACGTCATTAATTATCAGGGAAATGCAAATCAGAACCACCATGAGATACTACTATCTCACCCCCATTGGAATGTCTATTATCAAAAAGACAAAAATACAACGGATGAATGAATAAAGAAAACGTCATATATATACACAATGGAATACTATTCAGCCATAAAAATGAATGAAATCCTGTCATTTGCAGCAACATATATCAAACTGGAGGTTAATATGTAAGTGAAATAAGCCAGGCACAGAAAGTCACATAATCGTGTGTTCTCACTTATATGTGGGAATGGAAAAAAATTGATCTTATGGAGGCAGACAGTAAAATGATAGTTGCCAGATGTTTGAAAATGTATATGGTGGTGCAGGGAGGATGAAGAGAAATGGGTTAATGGGTCCAAGCGTATAGTTATATAGAAGGAATAAGATGTATTGCCCAATAACACTGTAGGGTGCCTACAGTTAACAATAGTGTATTGTGTATTTCAAAATGGCTAGAAGATTTGAAATGTTCCCAACACAAAGAAATGATAAACGTCTGAGGTGATAAATATCCAGAGTTTCCTGATTTGATCATTACACATTGTATACATATATCAAAATATCATAGGTACCCCATAAGTATGAATAATTATTATGTATCAGTAAAAATAAATACATTTAAAAAACAAGAAAGGAAAGAAAACAAATGTTTTTGCAGTACAGCCTGGGGGTCAAAAATTGAATTAAAATATTCTAGGGCCATATCATTGTGATTGTGTCTAGTAGGGAGGAGAGAGCTGGGATGTGGATGGAGGAATTTATAAAGTCCAGTATAAGACCCTGCTCTATTCCTTGCCAACACTCTGAAATCTGTGGAGTCTCTCATTCACAGAGGAGTATTCCCTTCACTTAGTCAAGCTAAATATATTAAGAAAACACTATCCAGAGCTCTTCCTACAAAAAGAGCTAACAAATAAGAAGCTCTTTGAATAAGAAGATGGGATGAGATGATCTCTGAGGCCTCTTTCAGCTTTAACATGAGAATATGGTGCCATGTGAAAAGCTTAATTGTATTTTTAATAAAGAAATATGTGGAAATTTTTGTTACAGAAATGTAAGACCTAAATTCCTCAAGGTCCTAGGAAGTGTTCTGTAGTGACATAACAAGTCAATCGAAAACCAGAATTCCAGGTGTTTCACAAGGGAAACGCTTGTGAAGACATCCACACTAAATGTTTAAGTTTCAGCTTATGAGGTGGTTTATTCAGCATAAAAATTTTCTGTGGGTCAGAGCAATTGCTGTTTTAGTGCTTCAAATCAAACACACTCTGAGGTTTAGAGATGAAAAATAAATATTTGCAAACAGTGGTTGAATCGGGAAGACTGTTCATTCTGGTTCCCTTTGAGGATTTTCAGATCTTCTTATTTTATTACTATTTCTGAATTTCCCAATAAAAACAGTCACCTTGGCTACCAAGAAGGGACTTTAGAAAGAGCTATTCTCCAGTTCCACAAATGTTAACAAACAGACGTAAAGCCTAAGGGGGTCCTTCAAAGCTTCCACATCTTAACACACGCACAGTCCATTTGCAGTTGGCTGTCAGTCATCAAAAAGGCTATTGCTCTAACACCCTGTAGAAAGGCATATTGAATAACAGAAAAATTGCTTACAATTCTTAGGAAAATTTATGCTTGATTTAAGTATTATAAAAGATATATTACCCAGCATTATTTAAAAATTGTAAAGATATGTCCAAATCAAAATTATGTGATATTTTTATAGTATGGTAATGTACTTTCAGAACAGAATATACTAGTGTAAACGTTTCCTCATTTATTTTACACATTTTGAGCTAAATATACATGTACTTCACAACTCATATTTATTCTTTCAGGTGGACTACTTCACGATGTTTTTCGTTTTGACTCACACTTCTTTTCTGGAGTGTATTAAAGAATGAGGGCACCCATAAAGGAAGAATGGGAACAATATACAAAATTATTTGGAACTGAGAATTTTATCTCCTAAAGAGTTTGTGTGAAGTAGGGTGGGTGGGGGTGGGGTAGAGTAGGAAACAGAAAACATGAGCCAGTTTACCCCATAGTGTTGAAGAGCCTAAAATTGTGATTCTAAAATTCTTTATTATGGCGTTTTGATTAGGGCAAATCTTCACTCTCTGAAATGCTTACATTCCTGAATTAAAAATTATCATCATATATTATTATATATTCTTCCCAAGGAATAGAATGAGTCCAACTTATAACTACATGAAGGTAGCTCTTTCTTTTGGTTTTAGGACTTCAAATTACTTTTTGTTCATATTATTCAAGGTTTTATTTTCTTAGCGTTTATACCACAGAGTATCAAATGCAGAATATGAAAAATTCATGTAGATGATAATCTCAGAGCACTTTAATCCAACCACTGATTTTTAACATACATATTATTTGTGTTATATACTATATATAATATTTTTAATTTATATGATATATATAAAAATATGTGTGTATGTGTGTGTATATATATTTATGGAGATTTATTGTAAGGAATTGACTCATGCACTTAGGGAGACTGAGAAGTCTCAAGATTCAGTCTACAAGCTCGAGATCCAGGAGAACTGACGGTGTAAGCTCCAGTCCTTGTGTGAGTCAGAAGGCAGGAGAGAACCAATATCCCAGCTCAAAGACAATCAGATAGAACATATTCTCCCTTACTCAACTTCTTATTCTGTTGGGGCCTTTAATGGATTGGACGAGGCCCACACACATTGGGGAGAGAGATCTGTTTTACTCAGTCTATGGATTCAAATGCTAATCTCATCCAAAAACACCCTCACAGACACACACCAGGATAATGTTTAACCAAATATGTGGGCACCCAATTGCCCCATAAAGTTAGCACATAAAATTAGCCATTATTCCCCATAAGTCCCCATGGCTTTTAAACAGTTTAAACAGAGTCTGGCTTCCATCAAGCACCACCTTACTTATTTATTTTTTAAACTGGTAAAGCTGGGCTGACGAGGCCAGAATCAGTATTCCTATGCTTAACCCTACATCTAAATCTTCCACATATGAGAGACTAAAAAACACATTTCCTTGGCCCACAGCAGACAGAATTGTCACCTGACTTTTGCCAACCAAGTTCTAAGCAGGGTAACAGACAGAGGGGAGGTTATGGACTAGTTTCTGAAGGTTATAGCCTGAGCCTCGGAATCTCAGCTCTTGGGATTATTGGAAAGTCTGAGGAGGCCCAGTTGATCCATTTTTAAGAAGATACTTTATATCTACTCAGAATCATCATAGTTTTATGCTTCCCATCTCATCTCCCCCATGCTTTTTTTGTTTGTTTGTTTGTTTATTCGTTTGTTTGTTTTTGAGAAAGCCTCACTCTGTTGCTCTGGCTAGAGTGAGTGCCATGGCATCAGCCTAGCTCACAGCAACCTCAAACTCTGGGCTCGAGCGATCCTCCTGCCTCAGCCTCCCGAGTAGCTGGGACTACAGGTATGCGCCACCGTGCCCAGCTAATTTTTTGTACATATTTTAGTTGTCCAGCTAATTTCTTTCTATTTTTTTAGTAGAGATGGGGTTTAGCTTTTGCTCAGGCTGGTCTGGAACTCCTGAGCTCAAACGATCCACCTGCCTCGGCCTCCCCTGCTTTGTTTTAAAATGAAATTCCATTGAGGTATGCTATATATACAATAAACTGCACCCAGTTTAAGCATATAGTTAAATGAGTTCTGACAAAGGTAACCATGTAACCACCGCTACAGTAAAGTTCAGATTTTCAACACCACAAAAAAAAATCTCTTGTTCACCTTGGAAGTCAACGTACCTCCTTACCGCTGTCCCTCCAGCTCTACCCACCGAAGTCTGCGATTTCTGTGCTCTATAGTGATTTACTCTTTCTCTCTTTGATTAATTTGCATTTCCTAGAATTTTAGATAAATTAAATCACACAGTATATACTCTTTTGTGTATATATTCTTTGATTCAGCATGATTTTGAAATCCATTCATGTTGCATTAATCAATAATTTGTTCTTTATGTTGCTGAGGAGTATCTAATCATATGAATTTTTATCTATTGACCTCTGGATGGACATTATTTTTCTAGTTTTGAATATTATGAAGAAAGCTACTATGTACATTCTGTTCAAAGTCTTTTTATAAACATATACATTTCTCTTAGATAAATACATAGGAGTAGAATTGCTGGGCCATATGGTAAATTTATATTTAGTTGTATCAAAAATTCTCAGAGTTTTCCAAAGTACTAATGCCATTCCCAAGAAAAGTGTTTGAGAGTTCCAGTTTATTTTAAGTCTTTGTATTTTGCCATTCTACTCTAATGGGTGTCTAATGATATCTCATTGTGTTTCAACTTGTATTTCCTTGATGAATAATAATGGTGAGCATCTTTTCATTTGCTAATGAAGTCCAGTTTATCAATTATTTCTTTTAGAGTTTATGCTTACTTTGTGCTATCTGTGGAGTCTGTGCCTGCACTCTTGTTATCTGCCACCCTGAGGTAATAAGTTTGCAATTTTCCATGAGGAGGATTTCTGAAGAAAAAAGCTTCAGATTTATAATTTTTGCTTTTCAGAGTAGCAATTTCTTAAAGAATAAACACTTCTCCTGGTTTGTCTGCTTTTGAATGCTTTTCATTGCCTATAAGTAGTTTGTTTTTAAATTTTGTCCAGGTTTTATAAATGTTTATTGAGTTTCCAATGTTGCACTATGATTCCATTGGTACAAAGATAAATAAGCTAGTCCTTGACCTCAAAGAACTTCTAGACATGGGAAAGTGGGGAGATCATTGGAGAATTATATTTTATTAGTGTGTGAGCAAGAGAAGAACAGGAATAATTCTTTACGGTGAATAGCAATTAGAACTAGATATTATAAAGGAGAAACTGAACATTTTCTTCCCTTGATTTATACCTTACGCCAGTATGTGAAGGAGAGAAATAACATTGTCACTAAAGGCATAGTTTTGGAGTAATGGGAAGTATATTTTCACTCTTCTTCATTATGATGACCCCACCCCCACACACTAGCACACGTTCACACACATACATACACACACACAAACACAAACACACAGAAACACACTTTCTCTTAGTTTTCTTGTAACATCACATCATGATGTTTTAAAAGATGTGTAGTAATTCAGACAACACAAGAAATAACGATAGTACATAAAAACATCTGCATAATCAGTATAATTTGTTGGCTCAGTTTGGCAACTAAGTAAAAATAGCATTTTCCCCCCCAAGGGAGCAACTTTTAAAAAATAGAAAGAAAAACTGTGCGTGCCGTCTCACAGCTGTGGGCACCGGCCCCTACCATGCCCATTACATTGACCATCCTCCCATTTCCGTCACCATTTTTGTTACACCGTCCTTGTTGTTCTGATAGTCATAAAGGCCAAGGCCCTCTAGACAATCTCTGAATGGAATTTATACCATGTAAGTGTCACATAAGGGTGCCCTTCCAGAGATTAAATTAGTGATTTTTTTTTTTCTTCAATGAGAGAAGTTAGAAGCTGCCTCAGGAACTGAAAAAGAAAATTTGTCTTGTGTTGGGAAGCTGCATAGAAGTGATAGCCCTTACAAGAATAGGGCAACTAGATGCTCTCTCAACTGTTCCAAGGATAAGGAATACCATTAAAAGCAATTTACAAGTAATACTTTGAATGGCTGAAATCACCAGGGAGTTAATGACCCAGGAGAATTTGTAGAGGGGCCAAACAAGCCACAGTGGGATATGAGGGACATCAGATTTTATGTTCTGGGCACAGTAGTCACTCTTATGGGCCTCAGCATGGGAGCCCCTCAGTGTAGACACAGGGTACTGAGGGAGTTTATTCTTTGGAGAAATTGGGGAGATGCTTTTAGCAGTGATATGGAGAATAACTGGTGAGAAGACAAGAACAAAAGCAGGGCGGGTGCCGGGGCATTAGGCAGCAATGACTGAGAGAACTGGAAGACTCCAGAGAGTCACTCCAGAAAATACTGCTTCCTAGTCCCAGAACGGAGTCTAGACTCCTGCCTGCTTGACCACAGTGTCTCTTTCATTATTTTTATCTTTACATCAGCATTAGCTATTCCTAATGAAGAATTTCTTTTTTCTCAGCTAATTCCTATGGACCATCTTTAGCCATTCTGAGTTTGCAAGGAGAATTGGTGTTTTCTGTCTGTTGCTGCCTTTTCAAAGCCTGTTAGGATCAGTTCTTTTAGGTCACTAGGTTATTGCGTAAAAGCATAATCTAAACTTCAGGATTATTTATGTTTAAAACTACATATTATTTATTATGTTATCTTTTTATAATTATTTTTTCTTTTAAATATCTTTTAGTCAATGATATGTCTTTAGCTATCAGAAAACTATTAGCATGACTGTATCTTCCTAAACACATTATGTTATGAACAAAAAGTAGAGTTTTAGTTTGTGCATAATATCACCAAAAAATAGTTTTTAAATGACATATACAAATTTTCATTTTGCCATCTTTGCCAACTCTAGATATTATTTTACCAACCTGGTAGGAAAAGGTGTCTATTCTAATTTGCATTGTGATAATATTTATATTTTTTCCATACTTATTATTTTGGGGTTTTTACTTTAACAATGACTTATTTCTGTCCTTAGCCATTTTTTTTTTTTTTTTTTGAGACAGAGTCGTCTCACTCTCTTGCCTGGAGCGAGTGCCATGGCGTCAGCCTAGCTCACAGCAACCTCAAACTCCTGGAACTCAAGCAATCCTACTGTCTCAGCCTCCCAAGTAGCTGGGACTACAGGCATGTGCCACCATGCCCGGCTAAT
>CAUYSK010011190.1:0-22425 GCA_963575035.1 Avahi laniger | reverse complement strand
GAATCTAAAACATTTGCCCAGTGGTCTAAAACATAATATTAAATTCCTAAAGTATTTTAAGATAGTAGATTCTGACCATTGGAATTTACAGTCAATAAATTTGGAGACCAAAATCAAGCAGGTGGGAGGGGAGAGGAGGGGTGGGTAAAGTCACCCCTAACGGGTACAATGCACACTATCTGGGTGATGGGCACACTTACAACATTAACTCAAACTGTACAAAAGCAATTCATGTAGCCAAAACATTTGTACCCCCATAATATTCTGAAATATAAAAAAAAGTAAAAATAAAAAAACTAATCACAGAGAATCCCTTCTAAGTAAAATATTAAACATGCATATAAGAAAAACGAAAAAAAAAAAAAACAACTTGGAGACCAGAGAGTCTAAGGCCAGACACAGGATGGGTCAGTACACTAAGTGAGATCACTAGATCTGTGTCTTGATTTCTATTTTGGGGCTCCTTATGTTAAACAATAAGCTTGCAATAATTGTAGTTTTCTTTCCTGATAATGGAAACAGCACTAAACAAGTAAACAAAATTTCTAGGTTGTAGACTGAGATTTTTTCTACATTTTGCTGTGTATTTTTGAGGAAGTCACTTACCCTTCTGGTTCTCAATTTATTCTTATAAAATAAGGATGATATGCCAGCATTAGGGGTTAATGCGAGGGCAACTAGAGGATCTTCTTCAAGGAACACTGCTAATTGATCTTCAAAGTCTATTTCCATTCAATTTATTTTTCAAGTATCTTATTTTGAAATAAGAAACTCAACTAGTTAACCCATTTGGGTGTTATATTAGTTATCTAAGGCTGCCCTAAAACAGTATGGCAAACTGGGTGGCTTAAAACAACAGAAATATATTTTCTCACCGTTTTGGAGCTTAGAAATCTGAAATCAAGGTGTCAGCAGATTCTTGCTGCCTCTGAAGACTCCAGAGAAAAATCCTTCCTTGCTTCTTTGTAGCTTTGGGTGGCTTCTGGTAATCTTTGGCGTTCTTGGCTGGTAGCTGCATCATTTCAATCTGGGCCTCCATCTTCACATGATCTTCTCACCTCTGTGTCTGTGTCTCCATGAGTCCTCTTCTCTTATAAGGACTCTTGTAAGGACTCCTGCCATTTTGTATTTAGGAACCACCTTAATCCAGTATGCCCTCAGCTAAACTCATTACATCTGCAAAGACCCTATTTCCAAATAAATTCACATTCTGAGGCTCTGAGTGTACATGAATTTGGGGAGTATTATTCAACCTGGAACACCACCCTATGAATCACACAGATTATCAGTAAGATTCAATGTAATCTGGCTGAGAACTGTGCAAACTATGAAAATACACACACACCCACACACTTTTTCATTTTTAAAATCATCTCAATCATTGTCTCTCAGGCAAAGAAGAAATGTTGTTATTACGAGACATCCCTTTTTATGGCAGAGAGCAACAATCTGCATAAAAGTAGAGACCATTCTCCTAGGTGAAGTGTCTCAAGAATGGAAAAACAAACACCACATGTACTCGCTATTAAACTGGAACTAACCACTGAGCACACAGGTGCACAGAGGAAAGTAAAATTCAGTGGAAATCAACCAGGGGGAGGGAGCAGGAAGAGAGGGGCAAAAACCTACCTAATGGGTACTATGAATACTATTTGAGTTAGCACCTTTAGCCAGGACTCAAGCATTACAAAAGTGATGCATGTTACCTTAAAACATTTGTATCCCCTTAATATTTTTGAAAAAAGGGGGTGCTATTGAAGCCCCAGCATCTAATGTAAATGAAAAAGAGGAAGAAAGAGAGAGAGACATCCCCAGAGTTCTTACATTCATATTTGATATACTCTTGGCTTCTTCCTCTCTCCAGAATTCTAACCCTGCCTGGACATAGCACTTTCTGAGTATTAAGGACCGCAAACTCCTTAGGTGACCTAAGGAAACTACTGAGTGAGTGGAGTCAGCCAGAAAACAGAGTTTGCTGGAGCTACCTGTGAGAACCGTTGCTAATATTGAACACATGCTCAGATTTCCATTGTTTGACCTTCAGTTGATAAAATCCCCATAATGATTTCCTCCCAGACACTGATGCCAAGATTTTGACTCTGATTGTAATAGCTATGACCTAAAAGAGTAATAGTGTGTTATCACCTTAAAATCTTTCAGCCTCAGCCCACAGCAATCCCCTAAGCCCATAAAATATCCTGTAAGCAAGAATTCTGTCCTAACCTAACTCCTGCATTAGGTGTGACAAAATTAAATGCAAGAAAACTATGTGTCAAAGCTGGAGTGTGAACCTAGCATCATAATCTTACTACAGTGTGTGTGGGTGTACACATGCAAACTAAAATTAACCACGATAATTTCAGGGAACTGAAAAATAAACATTAGCTGCATTTGGACAATAGTTTTTTTTTTTATGAGTTAGAATTCTTATTCACCTTCGTTAATAATTAGTTCAGAAAACACAGCGCTGACAACATAATATTTTTAAAATCCCCACACTGGTGAGATTAATCCAGCCTGGATGAGTTCTACTAACCTTCATGCTGAGGAGAATGCCAGACACATAATTTCTACCCCTTGTCGTAAATCACCTATTTGATCTTAACCCTCAGTTGGCTGTCTTGATTCAAAACCCTCTCCCACAGCCTTGCAGTGAAATAAAAAATAATAATTAATACTATTTTTCAGGAGGTTTAATTGGCTTGTAATTCAGTCTAAGCTCTTCACAAAAATGCTTATGATTCCCAGAAATTCAATGTTACTTCCAGTGGTATGTTTTATCATTTAATATAATATTTAACCACACATAATAATGTAATAATAGATTTAAAATATCACTGACAATTTATGCCACAGTGTTTAAATTTAAGAGCTTGATTAATTTATTACTTTGAATGTGATTTGTTTTATATCCTCTTCATACTTCAGTATTCTTACAGTATTTTTGCCAATCTCTTTGGAAACAGCAAAATTTCCACCATTCCAATCCAAGAATTTTAGAATTATCCTGTATCTGCAATGATCAGTATGGTGGCCACCAGCCACAGTGGCTTTTGGGCACTTGAAATGTGGCTTGCCTGAACTGAGGTGTGATGTAAATATAAAATACACACTGGATTTTAAAGACTTAGTATAAAAAATGATGTAAAATATCCCATTAACAAATCTTACATTGATTATGTTTTGAAAAGATAATATTTTAGATATGCTAGCTTAAATATGTATTATTATAATTAATTTCATTCATTTTTTACTTTTTTAATATACGTAATAGAAAATTTAAATTACATGTGGACATTCATGGCTCACATTATACGTATTTGTATATCCTTGTGTCTTATGCCTAGTTAAGAGGAAGTCAGGGAGATTGCCAATCTGACATTCAATTGAGTTTTGGAGTAGTCAAATATGGTGATTAAATTTATCCCTTCTCAAAGAACTGTTTCTGAAAGTTATCTAAGTAACATTGATATTTAACCATTTTCCTTGTTTTAGTCTATATTCACTCGACATCACAATCAATAGCTTTTGAAAACGAGTCAAAGTCATTTCTTTTTTATCGATCTGGCACTTTATGCCACCACCGGAAGTAACAGCAAAGGAGGTGACGTTGAGGAAAGAAAAGGGGTCTTCTGATCCAGAGCAACACACCGGGATTCCTGTGTTCAGTTTTACCTAAAGTCCTGTTGCAACTTCTGTGAGATGATTTACTGCTGAAGTCTATTTGTTTTCCTGCCGCTATCTCTGAACAAGCCCAAATCTTCCGTGTGGTTAATAAACTTCTTATCTTTTGAATACTGAAAATAAAATAAACTTAATCCTCAGGGTGGTTCAGGCAGCAGACCGGGAGCCTTTTAGATGCTTCTTAGAGATACAGGACAACTAGGTTTTCTGCCCCGTGTGATTACCAATCTTTCTCCCGCATGCGTGTATGTGTAAGTGTGTTAAAGGTGCTGCCCAGTGATAAATGCCAGCAGAATCGCAAAGTGAATATTAATTTCAGTATTGTCAAGGTCAGATGTGTACCCAGGTTCACTGTTACTGGAATTTTCATTGTTGCCGCTGTTAGGAAAGATATTTTATCCTAAGCTCTCTTTTCAAGCGTCAGGAGAAGAAAGTGAGCAAAATTCCTAAACATGTATATACATTGCTCAGAGAAAAAGTGCCTTAGCACAGTCCAATCTCTTAATCGGGGTAATTATTTTGAGTGCCTTAAGGAAAGATCAAGGTGTGAGTTTAGAGGAGTTAAATGGAAACAGAACAAACAGATGATCGCAAGATCTGGAGACCAACTGATGTTCCTAAAAAGCAGGTGACTATATGTGAGAAAGGAAGGCAAAAAACTGCAGAGGAAATAAAGAAGAAAAAAAGAGTTTGTGATGAGGTCATTCAGAGAATTAGGGTGTGAAATTATCTAGCTGGGAGTCCAAGAAATTAAGAAAAGGAAAGATGGAGAAAAATTTGGGGTTTTCACTGTCCATATGGGGATAAATAACCAGCTGGACATCCTGGAACATGGTGACGTACCTCAGACCGGATGCAGTGCCAAAACTGTGATAGTCACTCACCCACACACCTGCACCCACACACCGGCCCGGTTTAGTCTATTCCAGTGTTGGCTGTCTCCATGAACAACACCAGAATCACCCAGTTATGCAGGTCAGTATTGCAGGAGTCATTCTTGGTGCTTCCGTCATCCTGAGTCCCTTACTTGTAATCCAACTCTTGCTGATTTTACCTCCCATGTAGCTCTTAAATCTCTTCCCTTCTCTCCATCTCCGTGGCCATTATTTCATTTCAAGCTGTTAACCTTTCTCTTCTGGGCTATGGAATATTCTACCAACTGGTCTCTCAATACCAACGTATCCCCCCTTCAACTCACTCTTCATGTCTCAGTCAGAGCACAAAATGTTTAACTCCATCAATTCCTTTCTGATTCTTAGAATAGAATAAGATCAAGGCTGGACGTGGTGGCTTGTGCCTGTAATCCTAGCACTCTGGGAGCCCCACGCAGTGGGATCTCTTCAGGCCAGGAATTTCAGAGCAGCCTGAGCAAGAGCGAGACCCTGTCTCTACCAAAAATAGAAGAATTATCTAGGTGTGGTGGTGTACACCTGTAGTCTCATCTACTCGGGGAGGCAGCAGCAATGGGGTGGCTTAAGCCTGAGAGTTTGAGGTTTCAGTGAGGTATGATGACGCCACTGCACTCTAGCCCAGGCAACAGAGAGAGACCCTGTCTCAAAAAATAAATAATTTTTTTTTTTTTTTTTTTTTTTTAAAACCAAAATCTCCCAAGGCCTCTAAGGCCCAGCATGGTGTGGCCCCGACCTTCCCTCTCCCCTCACTTGGACTTCTTTCTTCCTGGCGCCTTGGGGTCCCACCACGTTAGACTGTGAATTCTATGGAAATTTTCATTGTTTTCCCTTCAGTCCTCACAGTGCCTGGCATACTGTGAAATTAGTTAATATTTATTGAGCATTTCCTTTGTGCCAGACAACATCCATAAATTGTTATTAATCTTCACAATAAACCTATATGACAGGAACTGCTATAAACCCCATTTTGAAAGATAAGGAAATTTAAACGCAGACATTAAGTCGCTTGATCCCAGCCACAGAGGCTGAGTTAGGATTTTCGATTTGAACCCAGGGTCTCTGACTCTGGAGGTTACACACGTAACTGCTGATTTTGGCTACCAAAGATTTATTCGATGGGATCTGCTGGCAGTGTCTGTATCGGAATATTCCAGAACTCTGAATTCTGTGAAGCCTATGCGTTAGGAGAATAGAGTTCTAAATTTCTTCCTTAATTTACAGTCCGTCCCAAAAGAGCCAGTTTACTCAAGGCAGTTCCTTATCTTTTAAAGCCTGGCAATAGATAAACAATGAATTTCTTCCCCAAAGAGATGGTATCTTTTAAAGTTGGATCTTTTTGTTGTTATGTAGAAAAATCTGTTCACTTGACTGTCTGAAAAAAGATTGCTTCTCCCTTCTCCTCTAATAGATGGCAGCAGGACTCTTTTATAAAAGCAATCTATACATGTCATTTATGGCTCTATTAAAACTACAAACATCAGATATCGATTCTTCCCATACTGACCGTAATACAAGCCAACTTTGAGAAAGGTTGCTGGGATTTAGTTACATTATCACCATGGGAAACACTCTTTTGAGTTCAGCATAAGCTGAAGACACCTGCTTCTCTGATGCGCATCTATTTATAGAGAACTGATATTTTTGTGTGCAGAAATACAATCTTGAAGTATATACAAGTCTCAAATCAATATGAAACAAGTGAGATGCCCTTCCTGGGGATTTCTGCTTAGGAATCTTCTAAAGAATTCAACATCAATTTATGCTCTGCGTATTATGGAAATATAACAGCAAAAGTAATTCTTATTGATTATTTATGAGGAGGTTGAAAGGCTCAACGTGTGCTGGTGATGACATATTAGGAAAATATCAGCTCTTTTATTTGGCATCCTCCTGGTCGGAACTCATGCTATATCCTTGTAGGCATCTGTGGAATGCACGTTTTCAACTTCCCTACACAAACTTCATTTCCTCATGTTCTTGTAATAATACTGAGAATTAAGAAGACCACATACTCCTTTATCAATTGTCCAATGAAGTATCCAAAATTTGCAAAAGTTTAAGGGACTTGATTTCTGATAACAATAATATTAACTACCATATTCCTTTGAATGGTTGTTTTTCCATATCATCTCCTATAATCCTCATGATAGCTTGTGATATAAAAATTATGAACCCCTGAAAAAGTAATGCTCAGAGGATTTAAGTAACTTGGCCCAAGGTACACTTATATTAAATAGGAGAAAGGTTTTTTTTTTTTTTTTGACCTAGGATTCAAAACTAAGATATTTCATTTCCACTTGGAGCATTTTATTTATTTATTTATTTTTTAACCTATAGTTATCTTAGAAACAGTGTCTTCCTTTACACTATTTCTATTTGAGTTTCTCAAGTGTTCTTGACAATTTCTTAGAAAATTCATTTGAAAATTAGAACTTTCTTTTGTGAATACCTGTTCCCAAACTGAATTTTTAAAGACAAGCGTCTTGAGAAAAATGGATTAATTTGTAAATTTGCTTTGAGTTTCATGAGAGACACCACATTTTTTTCCTAAGACTTTTAAAACATTATTTGATTTGTTGGTGCTGCTTAATAAAATAGAAAAGCAATTTAACAATAACTCCATGCTTGGGGATGAAGTGGTTTGTTTGTTCCATATGAGACAAAAAAGTGCCATCATTAATTTAGCTCACCTTGGAATTATTCTCATTATGTTTAATTGAAGATCTCATCTTCTGAAGCCTTCCCCAATCTGTAGGGTAGTTTTTCCTCCATTTACCAACTTGTAAGTTCTATTCTGGAAGGACTATTGTCAAGGCCATTGCATCCATCCTTCATACTTGAACTCCCCCATCCTTCCTTTTATCATCAGTGCAATTCTTAATTGTTCTTCAAGAAATATTCTTGACTAACCTCTCCATAACCATTCCTGATTACTCTATACTGCATTGATAGATCTATTTCTGGAATTTCTATATGCCTAATAATCTGTCTAGTGAGATTTTAGCCTTGATTATATATGATCTGCTGTTCATCTCTAGGTGTTTTGTATGCATTTTCTCTGCCCTAATAAGTTTCTTCAAACTTTCTATCATACTAAAAAATTTCACAGTTCTGGAGAAAGCACTGTATGCTAACCGCATACAAAATATGATTAGACTTTAAAATCAGCTGAAACTTTTATTTAAAATTTTCAATCACAATGAAGAGTAAACAGACCCTGGCTATTCTAGGAAAAGTTCTTTTTTAAAAGTCCACATGATTAGGTTTATATGACATCAAGCCTTCAGTAATATGTAAATGTAATATGTAAACTGAAACACATTTATCTGAAACTTTAAGTTTTTATCTTTAGGAAATTTTTCTAGATCATAAAACAGTTGCCTTTGACATTACCTAGAAATCTTCGGTTTTAAATTACTGGAGACTTCAATCACGCAGTCAGGAATCTACATTCTTCATTATACTTTTCATTTCTAGATATTATCTATGTTCTCCAAAGTGAAATTTGAAATGCTCTACGTACTTCAAGGTTATTACTAGTTGGTTGTGTTAGTGAAAATCTGAGCTACCTTCTTAAAAAGACCTTATCTTGAGGTCAATTCCTGTATCAGTTTTATTATCAAGCTGCTTCCAGTTCTAGATTGATTCACAAGAAATCCACTTTCAAGACTATTTCTTCAGAGAGGATCATTAAAGTTTTTCTATTAAATTGTCAAAAAATACCCATCAGTTAATATATTAGCATATACGTGTGTGTATATACATAATATATAAATCAAATATGTCATGTAACACACATATGTGTGTATATATCCATATCTATATATATTCTATATATATTTATACACACACACACATATATATATAATGGCACAGTTGAATATACTGTGAGTTAGCAGTTAGCACTTATTAAAACTAAAAGTAAAATGAACAGATAATAACTGCTTCCTTCAACCAAATCTTGTCAGACTCCTGTGGTTTTGTAATAGAAACCTACCACATAGTTTGTGCTTCTTCCTTGCCAAATTACTATCATATCTCCTAACTACATATAGTACAGTCAAGAAGGGGTCTCATTATGTTAATAATTACATTGCTTGCAGGCTTTTTGATGTTGCATTTCCCATACAGAAAAGGAATAGATTTCATAGAAATATCATTAAAGCTGTTAACTACAGGAGAAAAAAAATCAAAGCGGCAATCAAAGCATGCACTTTATTGTCAATAAATGTAAGTAATTTCAGAAATGGCTTGCATTCGAAACATGTTCATTGAGGAGATCATCGGCGGCGGAAGCTTCTGCTTAAAGGAAGAGAACTTTGTGGTCTACCTCCATTTGGATCATTACAGTAATTACTTAGATCCTTTGCTGTCCATTTTTGAAAGTAAGCTCAAGAATCATTTTTAAATTAGCCAAGTAATAAAGAGATGGAATTAGCCTCAGAATTCTGGTCTGAATTGAGGGCATGTGAATTACAGGTCATTATTTGAATGACAACTTGTGACAGTTTTTTCAAATCCACGGTTACTTTAATACTAAAAAAAAAAAATTGATGTTAAATTGATGATTTAGGAGCAGTAGAACTCATTGCACTACACAGTCATTTTCAGAAGACTTTAAATATTCAAATGTTCAACTACTCACTCCCTGACACTAACATTTGTCTTCATTTTGGACTTCCAGCTGAGACACATCAGTGTGATGGCTAAGAAACATCAGCTCTGTCCAGTGTTAGGAAGACGGTGGCATGTTTGATCCTTCTAAAGCTTTTCCTTTGAAAACCTTATATTCACACTCTTATTCGGAAGAGATTATTTAAGCTCCCAAGATTTTTTTAGAAACATATATTTGATAAAGCATAATTTAGATTTTAGTCTGATTAATGCAAATATCAAATTTCTTACAGTAGAGAGGTCGGGAAAGCAGATGAGTAGATAGATATTTGCATAGAAACAGAGCAAGAGAAAGGGAAGAAACAAAGGCGTATTAATTCATATCTGCTGTGTGACTTTTTGATTACCTGGAGGCCTAACATCTTGTGAAACCTAAAATATTTGGTGAATTGAAGCAGATGAATTCAAATGCCCTTGAAATACCCATGATTTGGAAAATGAAATATAAGTCTATTTCCCAAATGTGTTTCAGCTTTGAAATACTAGCATTTGATTAAAAGTTGAAGATGTCTCTTTAAAGTGAAATTATTCCCATTTTCCCAACATAAACTAATTAATAATCACTACAAATGATTTGATGATAAAGAATCACTGATATTCAGAATGAAAAGAAACTGGAGATGTCTGATCGGTTGGGAGCAACTATTTGGGAAACCATAAATTTCAATGACAGAGCTAGGGACCCTACTCCTCAAAAAACATACATACTACTTTTTTAATGTACATACAATTTCAGGAGGTTCACAGACTCCTTAATACCAATGTAATGACAGGTCTTATAAGTAGAGTAGGGACAAAAAACCATACCTCCTGTCATCTATAATTAATCAGTTGTAGTTTATTAAACTGTGGTGACATATTTCTTCCCCTCCCCCCCTCTCTCCCTCCCCCTTCTCTCTCCCTCTCTTCCTCTCTTCCCCTCTTCCCCCCTTATCTCTCTCTCTTACATACACATCCTGTCTTTAGTATATATAATCAATCATTCTTTAGTAAAGATTTGGCCAACTTTTATATGCCATTTTTAGGGGTTAATATGCAATAAGATCTCATTACAAAGTGCTTTGTTATACTATAAATTCATATGTATAGTCAGAAATTACTGTTCCCAGTGCAAATAGTGACATATAATACATCTCATTTACTCCAACATAAGTATTTAATTTGTTCTTCAATACAGGTGTTATAATGAATTTCTACTGTAATACAATATTGAAATTTTAAAAAGGTAGCTGGTTAGGTTGACATTGATTGATGAGTTACTTGCATAGATTATGCATCTATTCTGATATCTTTCCATTCTTTGAAGAAAGGTAACTTGAATGGAGATGGAGAGAAATTAGATGCAGTTTGCCACAAAATTATTGTCCGACTGAGGGGATCAGTGGGGACTATTAAAGACATCTTGGAAATGATGAGCAGTTAAGCCCATTAAGTTTCTTGACTGACATACTAAAATGTAATGAAATGGAAGGCTGAAGCTGTTAACAGTATTGATTTCACATCTAATTCTCATTGTTCAACATTTTTGAGTCTCCCTTTATGTCGTTCTCTCTCTTGTGCAGCTCATATGCATATAGTGTATCACATATGTGAAAGTACATAAATTATATTTAAATATACTTTATGGATATAGGTCTGAATAAATGCATAAAATATATACATGTACGTATATCTCCTTAATTAGCATAAACAATATATTATCCACATACATGTTGGAGCTATAGTGCAAGGGGAAAATACTAGGGAATTCACTAATTTGAATGTAAAGCACAGTAAAGATGAGTACATTTTAAGAGAAACACAGTCTTGACACTAGCCAGGAATGCTATGGAGAAAAGTATCTCATAGGCAGGCAGTATTTTGGTCTAAATCAGAGGGCTGGTATTTTATATATGAAATATATGTATAATTTGATAGTAATCCTTGGATGTTTGGATATTTATATTTATTCAAAACAACATAGGATTATGATATTTTTATTTTAATACATAGGGATATCAAACAAAATCTACCAATACAATCAGATCATAAAATAAATAATAGTTCAAGACAAAAGAGTTCATTTAATGTAGGAAACAATTTAGTACTGAAGAGTAATCCTTTCTCAGAGAAAAAGGCAATTGGAAATTTCACTTCAACAAATGGGATGTTCTCATTTGGCTGGCAATTGGTAAAAACACACATTGTTGTTTGTGAATACTTGAACTAAATGCTCTGGATACTCCTTTCAAACACTTATGGTTTCTGTTATCTCTACTGAAATTCTTCTGGAAACACAAGCCTGTGTTTTTCCCTGACAGTGTCCAATGACCATTAGGAAGGCAGAAGAATTCAAAGGGTGAGCAGATGATTAGGGTCGGCATTACCTGTGTAAACTGACTCCAAATTGGGATACTCACTGCTTGATGCTTATCCATCAGTGAAACTATAGCACTATATATGTATATACTGCTTATATATATATATATGTATATATATGCACACACATATATTAATATACACATACACATATATATGCATGTAATGAATATATATATATACATACATATATATATAAATTGCAAGGCAGGCAAAATACACACAGGCTCACACACAGAAGTATATACCAACTTTAGTTCTTGTCAAGTGTGTGAAGAAAACACTATTTCCTGATCACTTGTTCTAACAATGCTGAATCAACAAAATAAAATGGGTTAGACTACATAGTATGTTTTAGGCTTCTGATTTATGGTAACATTTGAAAATTGTATATGAAGTCATTCATGTGACACACATTTATTGAATACTTCCTATGCAGCAAAGCATTGTGCATATCCGTGTGAAGAAACCTTTGCTCCTATTGTTTGGGAAACTAAATGGAGCGTTCTGACCTTTCTTCCCAAAGAGCCAGGATATTAAGCAGCTCTGGCTGGGGTCAGCAGGGGAGGAGTGTGTCCTAATGTTTGCTTTTATGGGGCTGCTGCCCTAAGCTGCAAGACATCCCTATAATCCGTTTTACCTATAACGCCTGATGGAAGTGTCTGCGTGGTTGGCATATCTGATTCCCACAAATTTTCAAGTCTCAGTGATTCTCAGAGTCATAGTCAGGTTGGCTGTGCACACTCACCCTCTCGTGACCATGCACGGCCCCTGGCCCCTGCTTCGCGAGGTGGCTCACTCAGCTTGCTCGTCCAGATTCTCGTGGCTCTCACTCTGGGCAAACAGGTCATTTATAGCTTCTTTTCCATGCTACACTTGGAGCCTCAGAAAACTCACGGAGTGACACGAGCACTCCTCACGCTTTTTCCTTCTCTGCAAAATTGCCACATACTGTGCATGTGATGGGTCAGGTGAGATGCAAGTTCATTTTCTTCTCCTTTGCTCCTCAAAACTTGGTGTCTATTCGAATTATTCCCCAACCATCCCATTGAACTCTAGTGGGACAGATGGGCAGAAATTTCCCAAACACTGCCTTCCCTGCCTTTCTCCCGGACACCCACACGTCTCTCAGTATTCCTGGAGTCCTTCTGCCTGGAAAACCAGGTCTGTGCTCTTACCTTCCATATTAGTTCATTCTGCATTGCTCTAAAGGAAATACCTGAGACTGGGTAATTTATAAAGAAAATAGGTTTATTTGACTCATGGTTCTATAGACTTCAATAAGCCAGCATCTGCTTCTGGTGAAGGCTTCAGGGAGCTTCCAATCAAAGCAAAAGGTAGAGGGGGAGCAGAGGTGTCACATGGAAGAGAAGGAGCAAGAGAGGGAGGAGGTGCCACGTTCTTTTTAAACAACCAGATCTCACGTGAACTAATAAAGTGAGAACTCCCTCATTATCGCAGGGAGGGCACCAAGGCATTCATGAGCAATCTGCTCTTGTGACCCGAACACTTCACACTTTCAACACAGGGACTCAAATTTCAACATGATATTTGGAGGATCTAAACATCCAAACCATGTCACTTTCCTTCAGAAAACCAATTTTTTGTTTCATTGAACCTTTGTATTGTTTTGCTGTTGTTTCAATTTCGTCTAGTTCTGCTCTGATCTTTGTTATTTCTTCTGCTAACTTGGGATTTGGTTTGTTCTTGTTTTTCTAGTTCCTTGAGGTGTAATATTAGGTTATTTATTTGTGACCTTTCTGTTTTTTTGATGTAGGCATTTACAAACTTCCTTCTTAACACTGTTTTTACTGTATCTCAGAGATTTTGATAGCTTTTGTCCCCCTTGTCATGTAATTCAAACATTTTTTAAATTTCCATCATAATATCACTATCGACCCAAATATTTTTCAGCTGCAAGTTGTTTAATTTCCATTAATTTATACAGTTTTGAGAATTCCTCTTGGAATTGATTTCTAGTTTTATTCCACTGGAGGCTGAGAAAATAAATGGTAGGACTTCTATATTTTAAAATGTGCTAAGACTTGTTTTGTGGATTAACATATGATCTGTCTTGGAGAATGTTCCATGTACTGATGAGAAGAATGTATATTCTGCATTAGACTGGCCAAAGTCAATCCGAAGAAGCAACTCCTACAAGCCATGAGACAAAAACGTCAAGTAACTTACCAGAGAAAACTCATCAGACTAAAAGCAGAATTCTCAACCTTACAAACCATAAGGAATTAGGGTCCTATCTTTAGTCTTCTTAAACAGAATAATTGTCAGCCAAGAATTTTGTATCCTGCAAAACTACATTTCATAAATGGAGGAGAAACAAAATCTTTCCCAGACAAGCAGACACTAAGGGAATTTGTCACCACTAGACCTGCTGTGTAAGAAATGTTCAAAAGTACTCTAGAAATACAAAAGAACAGTCTATACTCACCAGCATAAAAACACTCAAAAATATTATAAAAACTCCACAGCTCTTATAGAACAGTGACAAAAGAGACAATAAAAAGAAACTGGTAACAATCAACATGATATGGAAACAATATCTCACTTATCAATACTAACAATGAATATAAATAGCCTGAATGCCCCACTTAAAAAATATAGATTGAAGGAATGGATAAAAAGACACAACCCAAATATCTACTATTTCCAAGAAACCTATTTAACTTATAAAATTTCTCATAGACTCAAAGTTATGGGGTGGGATAAATATTCCACACAAATGGGAACCAAAAAGGAGTGGAGTAGCATTATTATATCAAATAAAACAGATTTTAAATCAACAACAGTAAAAAAATTGCAAATATGGTCATTATATAATGAAAGTATCGATTCAACAAGATGTAACAATTTTAAATATATATACATGTGCACCTGTCACTGGAGTTCCCAGATTAAAAAAAAATGCAACTAGACCTAAGAAAAGAAATAAACAGATCATCAAGGCAGAAAATCAACAAAGAGACACTGAACTTAAAGAAGACACTATAACAAATGAACCTAAAAGATATATACAGAATTTGATCATTTTAAAATCTGAGTCTTTGCTCCCAGACTGAGCCATGCTCATAGCAAACAATGCTCTTCCCATATAGCCCTAGGAGAGGAAAAGCGAACACCTTCAGTTAACACTTTGCACATCCCTGGGCTACATGTGTATGCGCTGTGTTCACCATATCAAAATCCTGGATACCTCACATTCAACAGATATTTTAAGGAGGTTACTTGGTTTCAATGATCTTGCTGCTTTTTCTGACTTACTGCCTTATAGAAATAATAGATTCAGAATCAGAAATATCTCCTCTTGAAATGTTTGCATTGTTTTTGTGACTATATCAGTAATCATACAAGCATATAAATTATTTGTTTATACTACTGCTCTTTAAAATATAGTACTGTGACAATCCACCTGAACAATATCAGTGGACATGTTTTTATTTTGCTTTGTTTTTTTCCCCTAAAAAGCAAAATGTCCACTTTATTATAATACAATTCTAACGTATCACTATATAGTACAAGGTAGGACTCCTAATTATTCAATATTGTCTCCTAAAGTCTCCTTCTGCGTTATTAGCAATACACAGGCAAAGACACACCGTCATAGTGAACAATTTTTTAGACTGAGAATTTAGATTCAGAATCCCACTCTTTTTTGCCATTGTCCTCGTCACTTATACTCTTTGACCGGTTTCTTTAACTGTAAAATAAATAATTTTGATTAATATAAGCTCTTCTGAATTTTAAAATGAAGTGATTCTAAAGTTTTATTATTTTATATTTATATTTTATATTTTTCTATACTTCCATATGGTTCTAAAAATAGTACATATTACTATAATTGAACTGAACTTGAACTGTACAAGATATGATTTTGTTTTTTGTTTTTTTTTTTTTTTTGAGAAAGGGAACCCTCATGTCAAAATTAATTTCTTTTGTACACAGTGCAAGTTCCAGGGCCAGTAGAAAACCTGCACGCTGTATCTACCTCACCTACCTCAATTCTTATTACCTGGGAACCCCCTGCCTATGCAAATGGTCCAGTCCAAGGTTACAGATTGTTCTGCACTGAGGTGTCCACAGGAAAAGAACAGGTAGGTAAGGGAATGGACCGCAATGCTTCCATCTGTTGGATGGCTTTAGGGCTGAAAAAATAGGAGACCTGCAAGCTCTTGATACAGTCCAGTGTTTCACACATTCATTGAATAGCTGATTAGTTTCAAAACACTTGCTATTGGAAACTTTAAAGAATTTAATTGAATTCTGGTGGTGAGACAGGCAAACGGGCAATGAGGGTGAAATCAATAGAAAAGATGCCAATTTTTGGTTCAAACATGCAGTGGCCTGGGCCCGTGTGGCTAACTACATTTGCATTAACCCACACGGTCCCAGAAGGCATTTGCCTTTTCGCTCCTTACACTAAGGGATAACTGTCCTTATATCCAATGTATTCAATGGCCTAAGCCAAAGTGTTTTTTAAATTCTTATACATTTGATATTATTTCTGTCCTCTCTACACCATCAGGCTGTGAACTATTATTTGTCATTGTTTTCAGTAGAACTTACTCTTAGAAGTTTATTCTTCCCCTCCTCACATTCTGCTTTTACTTTATGGTTAGCACAGACTCCTGAAAAGAAGCACATTAGTTATTGGTTAAACCAAAAGTAAATAAGTCTTTAGGGAGACACACGAAACTCAGCAAACGTATTTTGTGACAAGTAAGATATTTACTTCCAGATTCTCAGCTTCATGTGGGAAAAGATGTACAGGCAAGTGTAAACAGAAAAGTGGCCTCAGGACATAGGAGTACAACTATGTGTTGTGAAGGTAGTCAAGCATAGGATGGTCATTATGTTTCCACATAAACTGCATGACTAGAATTTTTATTTAAAAAAAAAATATTTGTCACAGTCATATTTATAGCTCAAGTGCAGTCCCAAGTTACATCATAAGATAAGCGTTATAGAAGCTTCTCCCACGTAATGATGTTTTGTTGTTGTTGTTATTGCCCCCTATTATTTGTAGCTCTTGTTTTTCAACATTCTATCCATTTTTCTATATATTTGACATTAAAAGAATACATTTTGCCCATCTAAATAAATTCAAAAATAGTGTGCCCCAAGATAGACGTGAGTGTAGAGATCGGACCTCAGTGAACTTCACCGCAGCTGTGAAACATTGAAAACAGTTTCAACCTACCTGTCACCATTTGGGGAGATAAAACTTGTGGCAAATCAAGAGTTTGAGCTATGACGACACCACTGCACTCTAGCCTGGGCAACAGAGCAAGACCCTGTTCCCGCAAAAAAAAATAATAATTGTGCCAAAAGATCTGACAGTTTCAAGGGTTGTGGATATATTTAAGCAAGAGGAGAATGAAACCTGTTATTTCCTGGTGGATTATTCCATTTGGGATACAGGAACAAGTCTCTGTTCCCATGGAGTTACAAGCTGCCTTCTGCCTGTCAGAGTTTTGGTGTGGGCGGAAAAACAAAACCATTCAACATATTGGATAGTGTTAAACAAATTGGAACTTAATGGCCATAAAAATAGCATGTGCTGCTTTAACAAGGAGTCTACCAAGTAGTTTGGATGTTGGTGGGGGACGGGAATCTGTGTCACAAGTTAGGTTTTACAGCTCATTATAAGGCTAGAGTTAGTTCTGTGAATTCACTGATGGCGTAGAATGGCTACTATTTGTGCTTTAATGTGCTTCAATAATAACAGTTTTGGTGTTTTATGTTTCCAGAATATAGAGGTTGATGGACTATCTTATAAACTGGAAGGCCTGAAAAAATTCACAGAATATAATCTTCGATTCTTAGCTTATAATCGCTATGGTCCAGGAGTATCTACTGATGAAATAACAGTGGTTACACTTTCTGATGGTAAGTTATAAACAGTGAAATTCCATTCATGCATTTCTTATAATAATAAAATACTATTGCATGTATCTCATAGAATCCATTTTCAAGACTCCCCGACTATTATTTTGTGGAGTATATTAGCATAAACTAGAAATCTGGCTAATTCATCCACATTGTTTATTACAGACAAATTTAAATTTTCTATCAAAGTATATACTCTTAAGTTAGTAGGCACTAATAGGTAATCCTCCAAGTGTGTCTTTTGCCTACAAGTTCATTATTTTTTGTATGTGTTTCTTTATTTCTATAAACGCTCTAATACAAACATATGTGTGCATGTGTGAAGACTAATTTTGATGGATGTGTTTATTTCTCCTGAAAGGATGCAGGTGATTAGAAGTGTAAATGATAGACAATCCCTCTATATGTACCTCTTAATTTGAAAATATTTCATAAGGACTTAGGCCAAATAATTTAACATCAAAAGTATTAAAACCAAACTTAAAAATGTATAATTTTAGTTCTATTTTTCCTAACAAATGGATGATTAGAGATATTTTTTAAGATTCCATAAAAGAGAAGAAGAAATCTTAATGAAGAGAATGAATTTGACCAAGCAGTGCAGGGGCAACTAGAGATCTAAGGAATGTACAACAATGAAAGGTTGGGAAATTTGATAACAAGTGAAAATGAAATATAACAGAATATGGGATGCAGGGCCAGTGAAAATTCAGGCAGATGCCCAAGTGCAGAGATGACCCCATGAATATTAAAAAAACAATGAGCTAGCCCTTTTTAGCACTGGCCATGTTGGTGTGTTTAATTCTATAAATTACTGATCTTTTGAATTAAAAAAATGATTTTAGCTTGTGATTCCTTGACAGATCTCTCATTCTTTACTCTGGGAAAGTATCTGTGTGTGTATTTCACACAATATCAGTGGAATGAGGAAGGACATGCATGTTATTAAGGGCAGTGGGAAGAGAACACAGGAGTAATGCTCATTTGCAATTTTGACTTAAAAATGGATTTTATATATAATACCCTTCAGTATCATTTTTAATGTAATTCTTGTGCCCATCCATCTGATTCTGTTATTGAAGACAGAACAGAATATTTATTGGCAGAATAAATTACTTCACAACTTATAATTATAAAAATAAAAGAAAAACAAATGAAAGTGAATATTTTACATAATTTATGTAGATTCCATTCACACTCTGAACTGCAATAGTATGGCCTTATTCTCCACTTTGGCTTTAAATGTCATAAGTAAGAAAGATAGATCATTATTCATTAGCCCAAGAATTATTTTCTGAAAGTGTTGCAATGTTTAGGACTTAGAAAATGTCTGTCACTGAAAAAAAAAAAAAACAAAGGATTTCATGACCCTAACCCCAATAAACATTACTGTGCAAAGGACACCAAATTCCCTCTGCAAGATGCATTTGATTGGAAAAAGCAGAGACTTCACAGGCCCCTTGGAGTCGGGTTCCCTGAACCTGTCTGCGTTTATCTTTACAGTCAACTCATCTTTTTTAATTCTCAAGAAAAATCTGCACTTTTGGCTTCAATTTCCTTATTACACAGTCTCTTTCTGTCTACTTCAATTGAATATCTTCTCTCTACTGAAGCTATTCATGTTGAGGTCATATATCACATTTATTTGTATTTAATCATATTTAATAATCACCTGCTTCCCAGTCCTCAGTCATGGAATGTTCTTCTCCTTTGACTTTTTGGGTGTTGCAGAAGTTGGATGTTGTGAAAATTAAACAGGTCGTTCCATACCAGCACCTAAAACCACTCATGACATACATTTAAGTGTTAAATAAATGTTATCTCTGCCAATGTGCACATCACTTTTTCTCATTATACTACATGCTCCTAAAGATGGGGGACAATAATATTTTCATCTCTGTATTCCCCTTAACTGAGTAAATATTTATTGAATTAATCAGACTGTACAAATGTTTGTATATGAAGACTTATTTTTAGAATTTTCCATTTGTGGGGTTAATTTGATGTATGACTGTATCTAAATGGATCTGGATTTTAGAGAACATCATAATTTTTATCATCTCAGAGGAATCCTTACCATAAAAATTTATATTGGGGCATAGAAAAATTGGAAAAGCAAAAATTAAATGTAAATACTTTTTCTGAATTTATTATTTCATTTTTTCCCCTGTTCCATTAGGATGCTTGCTGATAAAGATTTTTATAGAGATGATCTGTCTCTAAGTTACCTCTGCTTTAATTGTTTTATTGGGTAGAAACATCAACTTTGATTCAAATTTCTCCTCCTAGGATACCATTGGTTTCAATGACCCACTTTTTCCACACCATTGAGATTGTAGAGCATATGACCATAATAACTAGTTTTGCCAGTTTGTTCTAAAATAATTTCTCTTGAACTAGTTGGCATGGGTATGTCATTAACAGCTTTTATGAATTAATTAACAATTGTAAGTGTCCATGCCAACTTGCCCCATGTCCAAAAGCGGAAGAAACCAATTTCTTAGACAACATAACTTTGTGCTTATTAGTGTTATCACTGTTATCAGTAATATTTGTTGAGTGCTTACTGTATAAGACCCAGATTTAAGTACTTTGCATTAATCTTTTATCCTCACAATGCTATAATTTTTCCCACTTTTAGGTGACAAAAATAAGTTAGAAAGAGGTCACAGAAGCTAGTAAGCAGCAGAGCAAGGCCACATAAGCTAGTGAGTCAAGAGGCAGGATTCAATGTAGAAATATAAGTTTCTCTTATTCTGCAATAAAAGATCCTTGAAGAAAAATGCTTATAATGAAATATTAATTATTTTGATCAGTGAATCGTGTGTGTGTGACAGCACACTTTTGCTTAGGGGAGGAATTTAAGTGTCTGTACTTACGGAGATTCATTCACAAATGTGGGAACTTGATCTGCCCTGCAGAGTTCCTCAGCACACTGTGTTTCAAACCAGCATCCTCCACCATATTTAAGGGAGTTTCCCCACCCACCTGTGATCGGCTTTAATGGACCTATGTGACATCGGAAGAGAAAAGTGTCCTTTGCCCTTTGCTTCATGGAACAAGAGACACTTGGGAAGCCCAAAGCCTAGATAGATGTGGATTCCCCTCGCTTTCCCAGGCATCTAATCCTATTGTTGTATCTATTTATCCCTTAATAATATGGAAATTGATAGAAGGAAAGACGAGAGATCAATAACTTAAAATACCGTAGAAAAAATTCTTTACTATCCTCCCTGACATGGCAAGAATAGCCAGTGTGATATCAGTGGAAAGTAAGAGAAATTTGTATTGCAAAAAAATAGACAAAATACGTCAGTGCCATTGTTATAAGAACCTTTAGGATTTTATTATATTGACTTTTAATTTTTCATACAGAAAATAATACTGATGCTTCTCAAATTGTAGTAGTCATAAAAAGAAGAACACATGTTCAACCTTCCTCTTAGTATATTCTTGGCTTTCTGGAAACGAGAAGTTAAAAACCATTTATAAACTTAAATGAAGTGACACTTGAGAGTTGCATATCAGCTAGCATAGTATGTAGAACAAAACATGATAAATCTAAGTTATGTTGTCCTTCCTCCAAAATCCAATCACTTATCATAAGTTTAATTTTACTGAAATTATGTTTCAATACTATTTAATTGGTCAAGTAGTGGGCCTACTATGATTAGAAACATATAACATGTTATATAAATATTACAATGTCATGCTCAATATAAACTAGAAATATTTTTCCGAGTTTAAGAAGTGATTCATTATCACTTAATATTAAGTCATCATTTCCAAACTTGGCTTTTGAAAGATAATATTTTTAGAAGTTTATGAAATTATATGATGTAGAGCATGTTATACCTCAGTGTATATTACAGTTAAAATATAACATTGCAATTTATACCTCAATCAGTGTAATATTTATAATTAAATAAATTTAAATGAATAAATAATGCACTTGCAATTTATGTTTAACTTAAAAATAAAATTGCAAGACAAAACCAAACTTGTGACCAAATCCTGACTATGAAAGAGTTTTTATTATACCTCACAAATTTTCTATTAATTTATTCATTCAATAGCTATTTACTGAGTATGTACCATGTGCCTTACACTCTTCTGGATACTGGTGACACAGCATCAAAATGAACAAAAATCATCGTGTCTATGAGGGTTACGTTCTGTATTTAATAACAAAAGCATGACCCTAAAAAAGTAAATAAAAAAATATTTTCTACATTACGGAATATTTTTGAAAGAATACTTGTTGATTAATTTGTGAAAAACAAGCCACATTGTCTATAACTTTTATCAGACAGTAAGTTCAAAATCAAAACAAAATAAATAAATGTATTTCCCATCATGTCCAGAAAGATCCGGGAGCTATTACGAGAGCTATTATATAATTCATTTGCTCATTCAATCATTGATTCAGTAAATATTAATTGAATGTCGGTTTGGAGGATAAAAAGAGATTAATCAGACATATATCATGCTTTCATGGTGATTACTTTTCAGAAGATAAGATCAGAGTAGGGCATACATAAATTTAGGGTAAAATATAAGTAATCTATAGGAAAACATAGATTTTGTTCACATTCAAGTAAAAGAAGGGAAAACATGATGCAAAATGGCCCTTAGATTCTTGAAAATGCCTGAGAACATCTCTTTTCTATTAAATTCATCATTTTTTCAGGAGCAAGGATAGGGATTATTCATTTTATAGATTAATATGCACTAAGAATTTATTGAGCACTGCTTCTATTCCTATTGTGGGGCAGAAAGCTTTATTTTTTTTATGATTCATCCCAGACATCTAGAATAGTTCCTAACACATAACAGCCATTCAATAAATGGTTGTCATTGAATGACTCACATGACAGAATATTCACTTTTTTGT